>AYEL01092378.1:0-45457 GCA_000484575.1 Olivierus martensii
TTATATAATAATAATAATTCATTTAATATATAGGAAACAAATTAGTGTTATAGTTGGCATACCTGTATATGCATACAAATGATTTATTTTTTTTGTTTAGTTTGCATGAAAAATTGTAATTTGTTTTATAAAATACAAAGAATAATCAATAAAAAACAGGAATTTTATAATAAATCAACAAATATGTTTTATTTTTCAAAATATTCTCCAAGGGCCTGAAGGCATTTATCTCATCACTTCAGCAAACCTTGCATAGTATCATAAAAGAAAGCTGGTGGCTGTTACTTAAACCAAAGATGAACTGTTTCTTCTACTTCACAATATGTATGGAAATGTCCATTCAATCCTTGTTTCATTTGTCCAAAAATTACAAAGTCACAAAGGGATAAGTCTGGACTGTAAGATGGATGATGAAGCACTTCAGATGTGTGTATGTCTGTGTGTCTGTCCATGTGGGAAGAAATCCAGTAGCAAAGGGCCACATTCATCAAAAGAACAAGTTCAGCATAACATTGCTGGCAGATGGTTGAATTTTGAACTTCTTTAGAGGTGGAGAATTTGAATGCTTCTTCTGCATACTGTTGCATTTGGTTAATAGTTGGTATTAGTGACACCAAGCTTCATTGCCAGTAACAATTTGTGAGATAAAGATATTGCCTTCAAAATTGTACCAATGAAGGTGCTGTAAAGATAAATCTATTTACAAAAATTTATGTTCATCAAACAGTTATTTTGGAACCCATTTTGTATAAAGTTTCTAATAATCAATTTTTTATGCACAATAGTAAACACAGAACTATGTGAAATGTTGATTTTTCTGTAATAATTTCTTCCAATGTCACCTATTGATTCTTTTTGACTATGGTATCAGCATGATGGATATTCTTGTTGGTGATTAAGTTATAAGGACTATTGTTATGTATGTTATCTTCCAATGACTGTCATTCATTCCAGAATTTGGAACTCCACTTGTATACTTGAGTCTTTGATATCCAGTTTTCACTGTAAATGTTTTGCATTCTGGTAAAAATTTCCTTCGTAATGTGTTCTTTGCAATTAAAACTGAATGACATCTCTTTGCAAATGCTTGAATGCACCTTCTTTGAAAAATGCCATACTTGCAATTAACTGACACATGTGCTGTGAGAATGAGCAAAGCTTTGAGTTGCTAATCAGAATCATAACATACTTATACATTACAATCAAAAATATTCAATTATCAAGTTATTTTAGTTTAATTTATTTTTTAACAAATTCTCATTATTTTATTAACTACTACTTTTATTTTTCTTTTATTATTTATTATATAAAATAACTGTTTCTGTTAGTTTTGATTTTTAATATATAATTTAAGTTTTATGATTTTATTCAGGTCCACCTTATATTCCATATGCTCATATTCACGCACAACCACTTGGATTTGATGATCTAAGATTAACCATGCTTATACCAAATCGGCCAATTAGACTTAAAATTATAGATGCATTTCGAGTCCCTGGATCCTCAATTATGAATCCTAATTTGTAAGTATTTTGATGAAAATTTAATACTTTTGTCTAAATAATCCTAATTAATCTTGCCATATTTAATCCCTTGATTCTGTAACGGAATTTTAATAATTTGAATTAATTTAAACTAATTTTTAGCGCCATCTCATAATTAGAATATTTATTATTTTATTAAATCAATGAGTGGCGCCATCTATTAATTAATAATTAAACTAGAAATTTTAACTAATTAATCTGAAGAAAAAAATTAAAATTCCATTATAGAATCAAGGGATTAAATATGGCAAGATTAATTAGGATTATTTGGATTAAAATTCCCTTGAGGTTGGTTTAGTATATAAAGTTTAATACTTTTGTCTATTGAGAGATTGGATTTTTGTTTTTTAAATGCATTTTTATCTCGGTTTATGAGTGTGGTATGTTTCCATAGAATTATAATCAAATTCACATAAGTTGAGATAAAAATTACCATTAATTTAAAGGGGAAAAATTATAATCCATTTCTGAATATAAAAATGTTACTCTTTTTCACTGAAATATGATAAAATACCATCTAATTTATATAAATATCAATCAAAATTACTTCAATAATTATATGAAACATCAAAAAGCTCTAGCACAACAGAAACAATATTTTATTCATATTTCATCTAAGAAATGCTTTGGCCTACACAGATCATTTTCAGTACACATTCCAAAACAGAGAATACTTTTAACAAATTAATTTCTTAACAAAGTCTTATTAAGAAATGAATTTACTTGAATTGAATATAAAGCTTTGAGTTGCTAATCATAATCACAACATACTTACACATTATAATCAAAATAAAGCAAAGTAATTGGCTTCCTGTGGATAACAATACAAAATAGATAATATAGAAACAAAAAGAGGAGGCATATAAGTTCATCAGTGGATGAAAAATACAAATGCTGAAAATGCTGATGATGATGAGTTGGAAAGCAGCATAAAACCTAGGAAGAAAGAAGTAATTCCTAATAAAACTCAATATCTGTTGCTATCCAACAAGTTTGTAAAATATTCTATGCAAGAAAACAATAATATTGTGATTATAATAATTCATAAAAAAATTAAAAAAATTGATGATATAAAATATTATCGAATGTTTTATCATGCATAAAATAAAGAAAAATTTAAAATATTTATTAAAAAATTATAACTTAAAAATAAAAATTATACTATTCATATAATAGTGTAGTTTTAGTTTTCCTAATATTTCTGTCTTGATAGTTAAATTTATTTTCAAAATGTCATAATTTATTGCTATAATGATCTGATAAATAAATAAATACATTCTTATGATGAATGTAATTTGAAATTGCGTGATAATTAGAAAATCTCAATTGTAGGAATGTTGACATAAGTGAAAGAACAGCTTAAGAAAAATAATAAAGTCAAAGAAATGCAAGCACTATATACAGTAGAGAAGATTGCAATAAATAACATTTATTCAGGAACTAACATTTTTAAAAACGTTAGTTCCTGAATAAATTATCTAATCCTATTTATTTTAATCTTCTCTACTACGTGTAGTGCTTGTATTTTTTTGACTTTATTATAGAGTTTGAGCAGGTAGTTTGAGTATGGATTAAGAAAAATAATTTTTTTTATTATAGATATGTTATTCATTTCATATAGTGCTTGTATTTTTTTGACTTTATTAGAGAGTTTGAGCCGGTAGTTTGAGTATGGATTAAGAAAAATAATTTTTTTTATTATAGATATGTTATTCATTTACAACATGGAAATTTTGAATGGATAATTAAAAAACGTTATAAACACTTCCAAAGATTACATCAGCAGTTGCTGCTTTTTCGAGCTTCTCTTTCTCTCCCAATACCTGTTCGAAGGTTTGTTGAATTTTTTAAACTATTAATAAATAAATTCTCAAAGAATTAATATCATTTTAAAAAATATTATAGATATAGAGAGAGAAGAAAGAGTTGTCGTTTGCAACAGAGAAAAAGTCTTCCATTGTTTCCAAGACGGCCGGAAGCTTTAATACAACCAGAACAGCTTTCACATAGAGCTGTATGTTCATTAATTATTTTTGAAATTTTTAATATTCATTGTTTCAATATACAAAAGAAATATTAAAATTCAAAATTTATCAAATAGTTTTGGTTGATTTGATTGACAAAATGTTTCTTACTTAAGCATCTACAGGTATAACTTACTATAACATATTAATTGGGATCAGAAAATTTATGCATTAAGCAAAAGTACATATAAAATCCTAAAGGGTTCCAAAATAAGACTTGATATGCTTATCTAAAACTAATTTGTGGAGAATCAAATATTTTCCAACTACTTTACAAAGCATTACTTCATTTTATTTCAATTTTGTTTTCATTTTAATTATTATTTAGCTTTCAACATTAAGATTTCATGTTTATCTAACTTAACAGTCATAAACATGCATCAGTATATGGAAGTGATTGTTTTTGTTCATGATGGAAATACAGTAATATATTACTGTATTTCCTCAATTCTAATATGCCATTGGTTTATTCATAATTTTCCTCTTCCCCATTTTTGATCAACAGAAGTATGAAGGAAAAAAATAAAAAATTTTATGAGAAAAATAAAAAAGAATAAAAATACAATAGAAGCCAAAATATAAGATAAAGTTTATTTAAAATATCAACATCAAATCTAGAATAAAAATACAATAGAAGCCAAAATATAAGATAAAGTTTATTTAAAATATCAACATCAGAAAAAATAAGAATTTTTCATATTTCACCCTCTGAAATAAAAGTTGATATTCTGTCTTGGAAGTCCATCATTACTTGGTTATGATTCTAGCATATTAAATATCTGGTAGATTTATAATACAATTTGTTTTGCTGTACTGTTTGAATTTTTACATATTATAAAATTGCTATTTTAAATTGTGATTGAAATTGTGAAAACAATTTTATTTGTTTAAAGAAATTAATATGATTGAATTTTTCGGAATGATAAACATGTTCTTCAGAAATAACATTCAGTATAAAATTTCTATTGTTTATTAAATATTAAAATAATATATAGATAACACATTGTTTCACATTTTAAGTTTATATAATGCAAAATACTATTTTTTAATGTTTTTTGAATAAATATGTATTATCTAAAAGAATACAATGACTGTCTGCAAGTTTTTGAGATTTCTATATGATGTATACATGATGACCTCTTATATTTCCAATCAAGTTTGTTTGGTCAACTTCTGATAAATAAGTAAATATTGATGATTATTATGCACTTATCTTAGATATAAAATTTCTGTATTCAGTGAACATTATTACTAGACACAGTCTGTACATTTTATTTTGATTTCACTTTATCTTTTGACTTGTTATTTGAATGCCTAATTTGAAGGATTACTATTGGAAAAATTTCCTTGTCATTACAGATTGACATAACAATGATCTGTTTTTTTAAATTGGGCAATGAAAAGTTTGTTTTCACATCAATTGTAAAACACATCTCAATTTAAAAGAAGTAAAAAATGAAAAAATTTATATCTTGGTATTGAGGAAATATGTAACTATTTATATTTTATTTCGTATGTTAAAAATACAAATTGTTTATTATGATTAAATATAAAAACAAAATTACCTCGTGGCATATACTATATCATATGGCATTGGCTATTTCAGATCTCATTATGTAGTCAATTTCAGAATGGACAGAAATTTTAGATATTATTGTCAGTATGTTATAGCAGGGCAGTGATATATTACTGTGGGATGGGCAGTAAAATTGATTGTATGTTATAGTGAAAATATGTTAAATGGATTATACCTGTATTTCGAAAAAAACATTAACATATTGAGAATTAGTTTATTTTCAGTTAAATATAGGTTGCTCCTAGTTTAATTTTAAGAAATTCTAAAATTTATACATATCTGTGAAATAATTATATATATATTATCATAGGCCAAATTCTTTAAAAGTTTTAAAAAATATTTGAAAAAATTCATACTCATATCCTAGGCTGCCAACTTTTTCTATCGTATATATCAAAAGAACAGTTAGTTATGCTGGAATATTTTTGATTGATAATCTTATAACTGTAATAGGAAATAATCTAGTTAAATATTTATATTTTACAAGAAAGTATTATACTTTGTTCCAAATAAATAAGCTAGAAATAGATCACAAAATTGAGATGATTTTTTGAATTATAATACATTATAAAAAGCAAGTCTACATCAATTCAGTCTTTCTAATTATTACTTTTAAAATGATATAGATTGATATTTAATAATTAAAAAAAAAAACACTGTAAACTAAGAATTCTTATTACTAGTTCTCATTATGCATGAATATATATATGCAAAATTTTTTTTTCAAATATGCACTAAAGAAAAGTATTAATGTGGAACAATATTTATTTATTAAATTAAATCAAAAACACTGTAATCTAAGAATTCTTATTACTAGTTCTCATTATGCTTGAATATATATACGCAAAATTTTTTTTTCAACTATGCACTAAAGAAAAGTATTAATGTGGAACAATATTTATTTATTAAATTAAATCAAAAATTTTGATCACAAGACATTAGGAATATGTGTCTTTTGCTGAATATTAATCTATTAATATCTACTTGTATATCATCAATGGCCATCAGGACATCATCAATAGTTAACATTGGAGAACGTCTTTTTGCTAATTGATTATGGAAGATTCATTTTAACTTATTGATATATTTGCAACAAATAATTTGGCTATAATATACCAATTGGGATTTAAAATCCAAGAATTGTGCTTTGATATGTCCATACATATTAATAAGCTGAAATTCTGTATTTTCAATCCTGTTTTTTAAACTATATAGATCTCTCCTAGTGCTCATCATTATGTATCTAAGGTATCCTAATTTAACTTCATTGTTCATAGAACAGATAGATAATTTAATTTGAAATATTGACATAGGGAAAATCTTGTTAAGGCTACATTCCTTCAGGAATATAAAGCATTCTTCTAATCTAACGTGGTGTTTATACAGTAGCTTGAGTACTGTACAAATGCCAGATTAGATGTCTTATGCTATCCTTTCATTCTATTGCTGGCTCAGCAAATATGTTAAAATAGCATTTGACAATTCCTGCTTTTTAGTATACTTTCTTAACAATTATTCAGCTCTTGTAACAGGATAAATTTTTATTATTAAAACGTTTTTGACCTTTGAGGTCCTCATCAGTACAAAAACATTTTTCATATAAATATTTTAGAACAGAATGCAACTAGTTCTATATTCTTTAGAATACATTTTAAAAAATATATAGTGTCCTGGTGTAATGTTTACCAGGACAATATATATTATCTTAATAAACATAAAGTACATAAAACTACAAGAATCAGACACACAAAGAAACATTTTCTATATATTAGACCATTGGATGAAAAAATCAAACAGCAATGATATCGCTGTGATAAGTACAAGTAGTTGTAAGTCGAGGCAATCGTTAGTTGAGGACTACCCATATTTAAATCAAAATTATGGAAAATATAATATCATAAAAAATTTTAATATAGTAATAATCTCATTTAATGTGAATGTATTCAAGACATCAAATTTACTAATAAAACTTTTCAAAATATGTGATAAATGTTTTAACAGAGATAAATTATCTTGAATGAGCTTTACTGTACATTTCAAAACAATAATACTAATGGACACAACTGATATTTATGATCATTAAATGTTTTAAATTAATTTGGAATTAAAATTAGATTTTAGGCTATGAATTATTCTAATTCAAGTAAGAATATACTTCAATTAATAGATTAAATGATTTTTTTTACTTAAAATTTAATTACTTTTCTAATTAATAGGAACAACTTGAAAAATATTTAAGAAATCTTCTTCGGATTCCATTATACAAAAGTCATTATGAGACAGTAAGTATTGTTATATTTCTTATTCAATAAAATTTCACAATAAACTCATCATTTATTGGATTAAAAAATGGAAAGATATGTTTTGTTGCAAAAAATCTTAAAATGTTTATACAATATAATAATGTGCAGAATATGTAGCTATTTTTTTTTGTAATCAATCTAGCATATAAGAACTATTTAAGTAAAATAAAATACAATAAAACTTGGTCATAATAAGCATCAATGGATTGAATAGAATTGTTTGTTATTAATTGTTTGTTATATCTGAAAACATAAAAACATTCATATTTTATACATTTGTATAATATTAAAATAACAATTAGATTATTTCATAAAGATAAAATGTATATAATAAGTATGTTTAATGCATCATACAATAAACAAAATATATTAATCACTAAGCCTTTTAGCAGTCAAATACTTTATTAACTAACTGTTAATAAAAGTTTTTAATTGTTAAAGGGCTTAATGATTAATATATTTAATACATTTATAAACAAAAAGTAGTTAATCAAACAAATTATAAATATCAAAAAAATAAAATATAAATTAATATTTCTATTTTTTTTATAAATAATTTGACTGTATTTACTCATGCAATTTTTTTCATTTTTTTATATTTTTAATCCATTGACATCCACAAGATATTTCAAAATAAGTCTAATTAATATGCAAAAATTTAATATTATGAAATCTTGTGTAATTCTCATCAAAATTTTTTGAAATTTTTACAATTCATTGTTTTTTATTTTCATTCTAACAATGTAAAAATTTTTTTTGAACTTTATTTCTTTCACAACTTTTTGTTCATTATATGAGATCAGAGAAAACTTGATATTTTTTGTATGAAATCTTAGCTATCCATTAAAATATTTGTTATTTTTTGATAACAGCAAACCTTATGAATAAAATAAGCTATAATTGAAGAAAATCAGATCATATTTAAAAAATTATCAACAAAAATGAAGTGTTAGGCAAATTTTCGTTAATTAAAGTATGCCATATAATTAGTCAAAAAGTAAAATAAATTTATTAAAATATTGTCATTTTTTTTAATAAAATATATTTATTGATATGTTTTTCCTTCATTTCAAAAATTTTTATTTTAATTTTTTATAAATTTTTGAATTTATATCCAAAAACTGAACAGATATGAAAATCATTCACTCTTGTACATAAATAGCTATAATATTTTCTACTTTATTTTAATTGGCCTGCAGTGCTTTGTTGAATTCGATATCCAATACCACATGCAATGTAGTAAAGTAGGCTTGGTTGTGATTTCCCATGTTTTAATTGTTGTTATGGAGGCCAGTCATTTCAACAACTGGCCTCTTTAATAACAATAAAAGTTGCCATGCCTCTTTAAATTGCTTGAGGGTGTTTATATTAGAATTTTTTCTTCTTTTACTTAATTATCAGTAAAAATAAAGCAATAAATGAACAAATAACTAACAATATTGTTTATTTTAACAGAATTAACCAAAATTTTTATATTGGTGGCAACATTTTTTCAATTTTATGAATTTTAGAGCTCATTATTTTAAAATTTTACATTTTACTTAAAATTTCAAAAATAAATTTATCTCATTCTAAAACTCATAGATAATTCTCAAAAATCATAAAATAGAAAACAGAATTGATAAGATTCAATGAAAAATAATCCAAATTCTTTAATACAATTCATTCAAATTTTCTATCTTTAAAACATAATTTAAGACAATTTCAGCAATTGAAAAATTTAGGACCCATCATTGGAGGCACAAATTTTCACCCAATAAACATAATATTAACAGTAAACTTAAAAAAACTGATCTGCAATAGCTGCATTGAGTAAATCAGGATTGAATTTTTTTTAATTGCTTTTCTATCATTTTTTTATTCCACTTCCATAGCATGTATACTTGTCAATGGACCTCAACAGGATAACATGTTAAGTACTGTATAGATTTCAATGCATTTGTGCTGGATCCATTTCAAATTTTCTAGATTTTACAATATATAATAAAATTTTAATATATAATTGGTAATTGTAACAGATAGAAGAACAGCAATGACAAAACTCAAAATTCCAGGAAGTTATTCAAAAGATATCTCAGAGAGATAAAACATGAAACAGAAAAAACTAGAATTTGCAGACTAATTCTTAGATGGAAACAAATGTTATATGTATTAAATAGACAAAGAAAATGTCAAACCTGAAAAGAACAGAACAAAATGTAGAATTTTCAGACTATTTCTTAGATGGAAACAAATGTTATATGTATTAAATAGACAAAGAAAATGTCAAACCTGAAAGGAAGTCTGGCATCAGTTAGTGATGCCAAGATTGTTAGTGAAGTATATTTTAAATATTTTTGACAATATACCTACTTCAAGACATGCAAGTGTTGAAAACAAACCCAATTTTACTGGCTAGATATGAATAATGATATACAAAAATATTGTGGAAGTTTTAACCACTACACAATGTGCCAGAAATCCAACAATTGACATTTGGCACTATTACAGATATTTTCCCAAGTTAATGCAAATTTTGAGCATATTTCCTTAGATATTGTAAGTCCACTTCCGAGGAAATTGATAATCCTTATTTTTGACACTCATTTCAGTCGTTGTGCAGAGTGCATATTGTTACCAGAGATCTCAGCAAAACTGTAGCCAATGCTTTTGTAATGAATGTAGTTTTAAGAAGTTTGATACCTAAGCAATTATTCATTGATCACAGTACAAATTTTACATTTAAAGTGATGAAAGAAGCAGCTGATAGTCCTGGATTAAAACTGCTTCTGACTACAGTGTATCATCTGTCATGTAACAGCATCGTAGAATGTCTAAATAAGACTCTTATTGATATGATAGTTCACTATGTGCAAAAGGACCAGATACAATGGGATGTAAGGGTTCAATAAACAGCACAATCGAGCAGAGTAAAAATAAAATACTGAAAAAACTTTATTTTTTTAGGAACATTTTCAGCTTACAATCGTGCTCTTCAACTCTAACAATTAAATACAGTTTTTTGTTCTAAAACATAGAACTTAGAACTTACTAAATAGAACCAAATTTAAATTTAAACACAAATTTTCATACAAATATATTATAGTCAATAAATTAAAACTAAAAATAAAACATACTATAAACTTTTTCATTCATATATAACCCACAAAAAATTTCTCTCTGCTAATTATTATTAAAGATCAAAGTTCTGTTTTTTCACTGGTGTTACCCATTGCAGTTTGGCTGCGCTCTTTCTTTCAGACCAAATTTCCAAGCTTGTGATAGATCTATAAATTGTCTTTTGTTGCAGTTTGGCTGCACTCTTTCTTTCAGACCAAATTTCCAAGCTTGTGATAATCTATAAATTGTCTTTCATTTATTACTTTTCCTTCCTCACTTCCTTCAAAAATTTTTAATTCTTCTGCAATTGTCTTTCATTTATTACTTTTCCTTTCTCACTTCCTTCAAAAATTTTTAATTCTTCTGCTACTGGTAATTCTTTCATGTTGTTCACTTTCCTTACCACTTTCGCTTTTTCCCATTCGACCTTAATGTCACACTTGTAGGTCCTTCTAGCCAGTGCTGTCATTAATAAACCTTTCTTTATATCTGCTTCGTGCTCTTTTAACCTTTCTCTTAGATTCCTCGCTGTATTATAAAATGAAAAACATGGCTATAGTAAGAGATTAGTAAATAAAATTTATAAGGAAGAACTGAGAAGAAGAGAAAATAGAATCAATGACAAACAAGAGGAATTAGGCCAAAGTCGGCAAGGTAATAATACTGTAGTAAACAACGGGTACAAGATAATATCAGATGCCCTTAGAAAACATAAAATGGTACAAAAAATAATTAAATCAAGCGAAAGGAAACCAGTAGAGAAAATAGAATCAATGACAAACAAGAGGAATTAAGCCAAAGTCAGCAAGGTAATAACACTGTAGTAAACAACGGGTACGAGATAATATCGGATGCCCTTAGAAAACATAAAATGGTACAAAAAATAATTAAATCAAGCGAAAGGAAACCAAATAAAGGAGGCCAAACACAATCTCAAACGTACTAAAAAACGTGAAAGACGTGTACGGCAGAGAAGAGCAGACAGGAGTTTATGAGATTCCTTTAATAAATAATGATAGACAACAAAAAGAAGTGTACATCGGGGCCACAGCGAGGAATCTAAGAGAAAGGTTAAAAGAGCATGAAACAGATATAAAGAAAGGTTTATTAACGACAGCACTGGCTAGAAGGGCCTACGAATGTGATATTAAGGTCGAATGGGAAAAAGCGAAAGTGGTAAGGAAAGTGAACAACATGAAAGAATTACCAGTAGCAGAAGAATTAAAAATTTTTGAAGTAAGGAAGGAAAAATAATAAATGAAAGACAATCTATAGATCTACTAGCAGACCTGTGCCCGGCATTGCTCGGGCAGTTCATAGCGTTGTACTTAAGTTTCTCTTTCTCTTAAATTATAACCTTTTAGATGTTTTTAAAATCAGCGAGTTAATAAAATCAAAACTATTCGGACAGAAGTGATTTTATAAAGCGGCGGGCACCAGTATATATATAGATGCTGTGAATAACACATTGTCATTAAGCCTAACCAAAGTTTAACATAAGTACCATGTGGAGGTTTGTTTCTCTACACTTGGTAATGTAGTGACAATCTTAGGCTGAAAATCCTAATGCCCCTTATCTTGCCTTATAATTGAACATATATGCACATATATTTAGATTTATATGTATAGATACTATATATACAGTTCCCGCCGCTTTATAAAATCGCTGCTTAATAAAATCAGCTGCTTTATGCAATCAAATTCTTAGGAACGGATTCAAATCAATGCAATACAATTGAAAAATCAGCGGGTGATAAAATCAACATCGCCGCTTATAAAAATACAAAAACAAAAATTGCTTTTCTAATCGAATTTTTAATTCAAAGTTCACCAGTTCTTCAGTATTCCAACTGCAGATGTTCGATTAGTCCATGTGAATCACAGAAAACGGGAGAGCAGGAGAGTGTAAAACAATAAAAGTAAGAAACGGGAGAGTGTAACAGTAAAAGGGGGAATTATCGGCAATAACATTTTCAGAAATCCAAGTGAAAATACTGTTGCCGATAGTGTAATTAACATTTACAATAATATTCACTTTAATCGGGGGTGACCGATGAAGACGAAATAAAAGCAGATGTTTTCGGTGCGTTACTCAGTTGATGCGAGAGCAGGGTTCCAATGCAGGGTTCTAATTTAATCGCATTACTATATCATATTTTATAAGTGTCTTTTTAATTATGTTGTCTCTGAACTGGATTTTGAAAAAAGGTGCGAAATTTTAGATCGCCGTTTTTAAAATCAGCGAGTTAATAAAATCAAAACTATTCGGACAGAAGTGATTTTATAAAGCGGCAGGCACCAGTATATATATAGATGCTGCGAATAACACATGGTCATTAAGCCTAACCAATTTAACATAAGTACCATGTGGTCACTAAGCCTTAAAGTATATTAGGCTAAATAAAGTAATTAAGTTATAATCAATAGAAAATTAGAGAAAGATTTAAAATAACTTTAAAAAGCTTTTAATATGAAATCTGAAGTTTAATAATTTACCGAAATAATATACAGAAAGATTTTAAAAACCTTTTTAATATGAAATCTTAAGTTCAATAATTTAACAAAATAATATACAGACATACTCATACCTGCCATTAGAAGCAGTCTCATTAGGTTATAATAGTCACGTACAACAATCACATGTCCATTATGAGCCAATGAGATTGCTCAGTTACCAAAGATACGATCGTAGTTATCCAATGATATCGGCTAGCTAACATGTCACGTGATCAGTGTAACCCAATGAAGTAATTCAAATAACATTGATCTTCCATCTTTGATCTTTATCAAGTAATTTACACCAATTATAATTTAGACTGCTCAGTTACCAAAGATACGATCATAGTTATCCAATGATATCGGCTAGCTAACATGTCACGTGTAACCCAATGAGGTAATTCAATAAACAATTATAATTAAAAAAACAAATTTCTAATAATCAATACCTATCTTCAAATCTCCCTATCTAATTCCCCTAACAAACAAAAGTTGTTTCATAAAAATCCATTCAGCTGTTCTCATGTTATAAGTGTACATGTGCACTCAGGCATTTCAGATTTATAATATGTATAGATCATAAGCTTGGAAATTTGGTCTGAAAGAAAGAGTGCAGCCGAACTAATAAGTACCATGTGAAAAAACAGAACTTTGATCTTTAATAATAATTAGCATAGAGAGATTTTTTGTGGGTTATATATGAATGAAAAAGTTTATAATATGTTTTATTTTTAGTTTTAATTTATTGACTATAATATATTTGTATGAAAATTTGTGTTTAAATTTAAATTTGGCTCTATTTAGTAAGTTCTAAGTTCTATTTTTTAGAATGAAAAACTGTATTTAATTGTTAGAATTGAAGAGGGCAATTGTAAGCTGAAAACGTTCTAAAAAAATAAAGCTTTTTCAGTATTTTATTTTTGGACTGCTCGATTGAGCTGTTTATTGAACCCTTACATAAGTTAATGTCTAGGAGAGCAGTATAAGTGGAGTCTGTATACAATAGGATGAAATGCTCCTATACATTACTTTGCTTATAACACAGCTGCATATGCTTCAACAAATGAAAGCCTTTTTTTTATTATTAATTAAAGGATGTTCATAGACTGGCACAGTTACACTTGCAAATAGCAGCTAATAAGCGGAAAACATATCATAGCAATAAGACAAAGTCTTGCAAATTCTTGGTTGGTAACTTAAATATTTGTGAATCAAGTATATGTACTTCTGGGGCTAAAATGCAAATTTTATTTACGATATAGTGGTCCATACTAGATCATAAAAAAAGACTAGTCTGGTAAACTTTGTAGTTGAGAACATAAAGTCAAAGTAAAAGAAAAAAAAACACATTTTGACTGTTTTATTTTTTGTACAGATATAATCCAGTCTATCCATTTAATATCATTACTAATCGTATAATCGTCTATAATGTAGATGAAAATTTGTGATCAAACAAAGGTTATAATTAAAGGATGTTCATAGACTGGCACAGTTACACTTGCAAATAGCAGCTAATAAGCGGAAAACATATCATAGCAATAAGACAAAGTCTTGCAAATTCTTGGTTGGTAACTTAAATATTTGTGAATCAAGTATATGTACTTCTGGGGCTAAAATGCAAATTTTATTTACGATATAGTGGTCCATACTAGATCATAAAAAAAGACTAGTCTGGTAAACTTTGTAGTTGAGAACATAAAGTCAAAGTAAAAGAAAAAAAAAAACACATTTTGATCCATGATAATTAATTGAAGCCAGCAGTAGTTTGTACGGAATTTGAATAAATGGTCTTTTCTTTCTTTTCCTTTGAATGGTAAGCTTGATGGCTAAATATTGATTGCCCCCTTTCCATTCAAATAGAGTACTAAGGGAGCCATTATGGGCAAAAAATAAATGCAAAAATATAGAAGTAAAGGACCATTCCATCTCAGTCTAGTTTATTATGGCTGTGTCCTACTCAAGACATCTGCACAAACACTCTCTCTTACTCCCAATGTAATCCTTGTTTTCATTTTGGGATTTATGATACTGGGAATGAAGTTATGTGCAGGGCAATGCCACTTGATGATGATTATTTTCCCTCTTGATTCTCATAATTCACCTCTCTTTGTTCCATGATTTGTCACAGTCCCCATACTATTATCTCTATCAATTCCTTATTTTTTAGAGAATCCATAAAACAGAACAATTCTATTCTTTTAACACTCCATCACTTCTAACACTGCAAACATAGTTCTCTACTTTAAACATTCTTAAGCATAACAAACTCATTTTCTTTTAATTTTTCCATTTACCATAAAATTGTAAAATCTTAGAAGCATTTATAGTTTTTATTCTTTTATTTACATGTTACATCTGCATAATTTCTATTTTTTCCTTTATTTCAGTTGATCTCTTTCCATATGGAGTTGAATTGTCCCTCTTGAAGTTCATCTCATTTATGATATCAGTTCTTCATTTTGTCTTTTTTATTCGTTTGCTTTCACAAAATCCCTTTCTCCTATCATGACTGTTCACTTATGTCATTTTCACTACTGATATTGTTTTGAATTCATTATTAAATGAGACTTTTTTGCTCCCATTCTCTTGTCTATCAGATGTTGGTCCTGATATATGGAGATTGAAAGTATAATACTTGTATCTGGTATAGTCTATCTAAACTTTTTACAATTCTTTATGATTTATATCATCATATGTTATTTTTTTATTATGCAATAAATAATTGCAACTGTAAAATATTAAAATTTTGATGAATTTTGCAAACTAGTCAAATAAATGGTGGGGTTTAAGATCATCTAATTCAAGATTTTTGATAAATTGTAACCAATATTCCCTTATTATATTATGTTTTAGTATAAATTTGATATTTGTTTGCAACATTGCTAAGTAAGCTTATTAGAAATATTTAGAAATATTATATTTTGAATTTTGTATAATTTGAATAATTATGGAAGTTTTCAATTAAATAATATAAAAATTGATTAAAATTCCCGATAATATGATATATCTAATAGTTTTACCTCATATCAGTCCTGAATGTATCAGACTAGAAGTTTATTGTACCTGTCCATTAATTTAGTTGGTAGAAAATTTTAATACATCAAAAGAATTTTAATTAAAAATATTTTATAAATAATTATTAAACATTTTGATTTTATGAAGTATTAAAATATTAGAATAATTAAAATTAAACAACAGTACATGTTTAAGTAAAAGAATGATACTTAATATTTAGCTAGAATTAAATATCATTCTTTCACTTAAATATGTGCTGTTGTCTAATTATTTAATTATTCTGGTAAGAAGTGAAAAGTATATAAAAAGTACATTAATTAAAAAATTATATTTTTAACTATGTGTATCTCATATATACAAGGTGCGTCAGCTAAATCCGGATAAAATAAACAATTTAATTAAACAAAATTTTATTTAACAAAAAGAATAAAATTATCAAAATTATCATTTGCACATTAATTTGGGATTCCTTTGGATTAAAATTACTCGATGTAATTCCCTTCTGCCTCAACTACTGTCTCGATCCTTGACTGGAAATGATGACATGCCCTGCGCAACGCCTGCTTGTCCAAGTTTGAACAATTCTAAATACCTATGAAGATAATCATCCCATCGGCCATAACACAAATCAATGCCACCTAAAAATGCATAAGTTTGATCAATAACTACAATTTTCTCATGATGTGCCCATAAAAGAATTCCTCCAGTAACATGATCAGGATGACGTAAAACCTAATAATAATTATTAATTAATTCCAGAGATTTTCATAAGATATTTTTATTCTAAGATTACTTGAATAATTATTCTCTCAGAAAAATATTGCTCAAATAATTTTTTATGGCATATAAACAGTACTTTAATTTAGAAGCCAGAAACCTTGATCATTATTGTAATTTTCATTTATTTTGAATATACAGTGATACCTCAGATCACGAACGTCTCGTTCACGAACACCATTTCCGAACAAATTTTGCTTCACTTTACGAACAATGCTTCGGTTCATGAACACAGAGTGCATGGAGTGCATGGAGTGCATGTGACTCGCGGCGCACAAAACCCTGCGCACAGCCTCACCCTCAGACTTCACGAACGATGCTTCGGTTCATGAACACAGAGTGCATGGAGTGCATGTGTCTCGCGGCACACAAAACCCTGCGCACAGCCTCGCCCTCAGCAGCAATCCAATTCATCCAGCTCACATGGGTACAGTAGAGTCCCAACAAGTGTTGATATTTTAGCTTTATTTAATTAAATTTATCCCTTATTATGGATCTCAAAAAAATTCAAAGTATTAGTCTTTATTTAATTAAATGTACAGTAAAGTTCCAACAAGTGTTAATATTTTAGTTTTTTTCTTTATTTAATTAAATTTATTCCCCTTAAGGCTCCCAAAAAAGTTAAAAGTGTTAGTGAAGGTGGTGTTAAACACGGCTCCCAAAAAAGTTAAAAGTGTTAGTGAAGGTGGTGTTAAACATGCCACTCCCAAAAAAGTTAAACATGCTTTCTTCTAATATTACTGTTATATTTTTTTAGTTTTTTTCTTTATTTAATTAAATTTATCCCTTATTATGGCAGTGTTGATATTTTAGTTTTTTTTCTTTATTTAATTAAATTTATCCCTTATTGTTTTTTCTTTATTTAATTAAATTTATCCGTTATTATGGCTCCCAAAAAATCTTTTCTTTACTTAATTAAATTTATCCCTTATTATGGCTCCCAAAAAAGAGTATTAGCATGTTTAACACCACCTTCACTTTCTTCTAATATTACTGTTATATTTATTAGTGGTGGTGTTAAACATGCTTTCTTCTAATATTACTGTTATATTTATTTATGTTAAACATGCTTTCTTCTAATATTACTGTTATATTTATTTCCTTCATTAAACATGCTTTCTTCTAATATTACTGTTATATTTATTTCCTTTTTGCTTTCTTCTAATATTACTGTTATATTTATTTCCTTTCTGTATTATTCACCCAAAGCCATAACATATTAAAAATTATTTTTCTAGGATAAAAAACGTATTATTTGGATTTACATTAACTGCAATGGGAAAAATTGAACAAAAACGTATTAGGGGATTTACATTAATTGCAATTGGGAAAAATTATTGGATTACGAACTTTTTGGATCACGAACAGGATCAAGGAATGGATTGCGTTCGTGAACCGAGGTATCACTGTATATGAAAATTAATTATGAAAATTAATAATTTAATAAAATTTGTTATAAAATTCATTATTTTCAATTTTATTTCAAATCTAGTATTAAATGATCACTACATTTTACTATAAATTTAATTAAGGAGATATTTAAATTTGAAATGTTTTAAAAATAACTATTTTTAAAGTATTTAAAAATATAACTAATGTAACATACAACTAATACTTTTAAAAATAACTATTTTTAAAAGTACAGTGGGTGATCAGTTAACGAATATAATCCGTTCCAATAAAATGTTCGTTATCCGAATTGTTCGTTAACCGATCATCGATTTACAATTTGAATTTGAATTAGTTTGTTTAGTTTGAATTTGAAAAAAGAGCAGCATAGTGAAAATGAAATTAATTACCTAGACATAAATATAAGAATACAAGAAAATAATATAATAACGTCTATTTACCGTAAACCAACATACAAACCTGTTATCATTTGCATATAACTGAAGAGGGCCTAATTATAGGTCAAAATGCATCTTAAAAGCAGTGAATTTTGAATATGAAAAATTGTTTAGTATAATTGTATGTTTATGTATAGTTATTTTTAGTTGTTTTAAGTTTTTTTTTTTAATTTTGCAATAAATTAACATTTTAATTTTATAAAAAATGTTTTAACTTGTCTCTTGGCTTTTTGCAAAACACTGAGAACCAAAGTGATTTTTAGAATTTGGCTTCACCGGAACAAACTTGGAATACTTGACTGTTCCAGTACAATTAATCATAAGGATCACTTCTACTTATTATTATATCATTGTATTATTTATATTTATATTAAATTTTACAATAATTTATGTTTAATATTTTTTTGGGTTTCTACCAATCTTTGAGGTTTTAAAGATACTAGGAGTTGTATAGTTAATGAGTCAAAAACTGAATTATTAATGAAATATTAAAGGTTTTAAAGATTGTTATTACATGATCACTGGTTAACCTGACAAAATGGATGATCAAAGTTCAGGAACAAAGTATGCTGGAAAAAAGTTAAGTTAGGTTAGATTACCCTATCCTTCAGGGGATGGTAAGCCAAAGCTTTACTATGCAGCCATCTGGTTGGTTGCTGGAAAAAGAGTTGTCAACCTCTGTTATAATTGGTTACTAATAATTTTGAATTGCTTTATATAGTATTTTGTAAGCTGTAAAATCTAAATTCTGCTAGTTTATGAATGATAATGATAACTTTGATATTTTAATTCTCTTCTGGACACAAAATACATGTACTCTTCAAGTTACAACATTTATACTTAAAAATGTTTCATTTCATTATCAAATTTCAGAAATTTTCAAAAATTTTAAACATTATGATAACAGAATGGTCTAGTAATAAATATAATGTAAAATTATACAGTTACTTAACATATTATTAGAGTATTTCAAGCTGGTGGAGATTACATAAAAATATCCTCTCTTTATAATCAGAACTTTTTATTCAAATCTGTGAAATAAGAAACTTCTACTATTGTGAAATATATTACAATACATAGTATATAGTGATTTCAGTTTTGAGGGCCATATAACAATAGTATTTGATGAACAATCTGAGTTGCAGACAAAACTTACATATGAATTAAATTTATAATTGAGGAATGCATGTACATGAAAAATTATCTAAATTTCTCAGACCATTTATTTCTTTTAAATTATGGATTATAACTGCTTATAATCAATAATTTAACAGAATTGTACAGTGATTAATACTGTTAAGACATTTCTTCCATGTCACCAATGTTAAATGATTTATGCTATATTCAAAGTTCTGTAATGGCATAAATCATTTAACCAGTTAAATGCCAAATTACCTAGATTGGTATTACCATCATCCATTATTAATTAATTTTGAAACTTTTCATATACTTTAAAGCTTCACATAACTTTGATTTGTAGAGAAAATCAAGATATGAAATAGGGGTTTTACAGTTAAAATCCCTGTTTCATATATTTTCATAAAACATTATATAGGAGAACAAAAAATTTTATGTGAGCTTTATAATTTTGAATGTAGCTATTTTGGAAAACAAGTTTCATTAGCAAAGTTACTGGCATAATTAGGGATTTTCATAAACTTCTTTGTTCTTAAATGTTTTATTTAAATTTAATATATATTATGCTTTGTGAAATACAAATTTTACAGGTAGTGATAATACAGATATTAGAGATAAAATTAATATTTTATCTCTAATTTTCATTAAATTTTATTATTTTTGTTTTTTTCTCAATGGAAGAAATAATAAACTAGATGAAAAATTAATGAAAATTAAATAATTTTCCAAATATCTTGTATTCTTGAGAAATGATGATTTTAATTTGCTTATTAATGAGTTTGTTTTTCCTCTCAGAGATTCATAAAACAATCTCTGAGAGGCAGGTTCTTTCTTTTATGAAACAACATAAAAGAAAAAACTCCTTAATGCAGACATACTCATTATTGTCATTATTATCTTCCAGACCACTGCTGTAAAGTAAATTACAGCCTTTTTTTTTCTTTCTGCATATGGGGTTTATTGGATTTTAATCAATATCATAAATTTAAGAAGCAATCAGAGAATATAGAAGATAAATATCCTACTTTTTGTTTATCCTATTAAGCTATAAAATCCTATTCTGTAATTTAATATAAAATAGGATTATATAAGACAAACTTTACTTAAGTTACATTGATACTAATGTAAATAAAATTTCAAGCTGTTATACTGTTAAATTACAAAACACTTTTTTTTTTTAGTTTACTAGACAGCAATCTAAAAGCTTGAAATGTTACTTATACTAACAGCAATATAATGTAAATAAAGTTTATGACTTTAAATAAGGTAAATTTTTGTCTGCTTTCAATATATCATGAGCTCAGTACAATACGTCTGCTATTGTATTCCTTATGATTACAGACTTTTTTAGGAATTTTCACTATTGTATAAGTATACCTCATTTTATAACATTTTGCTAATATGGCATTTTTCAATTATATTCATATTTTTATTTTCAGCACTTGTCTTGTTCTTAACCTTCTAACTGCTGTATTATATAGATTTTGGAAAACTGCACTAATTAATATTATTTATAAATTTACTTTATATCTTAAGAGAACAATTATTTTTCAAATAATTATAAAATAATACTTAAATAAGTACAAGTCCAAAGTTTCGTTGGACAAAGTTCTACAGAGTTCTTTTTCCATTTCCTAGTCCCTCCAGGTCACACAAATATCATTCATGTATCTGGCATACAATTTGATGTAATGTCTCAAAGATGGAATAACCTACTGCTCCTTAAAGCACACTAGAGATATTCTTTAGGCAATAGTGACACATTGATCAATAATGGCAGTGATTTCAAAGAAGATTGGGAAAAGTTCATTGGCATGAACAAAAATAAATTTGAAGACTATATCCTCTCTGGACTTATGATGAAATTACATTTTGATAATCTCATTGTAAGTTGAAAATGATCCATAATGATGATAATTTTAGTAATAATAATAGACAATGAAGTACTGAATCCTTTAAGATGGTAAAATCATCTGAATTTGATCCTCGGTTCTCAAAATTATAAAATAATCTGCCTTTTGCCATTTGCTAATGCATATAAAAGCCTATTTATACTATTATTCATTAAACGCACAATAGTGCTAAACCTAAAAAATTCAGCCAAATGACTGCATTTTAAAGAATTCATGTATCATCTTGGAGAATTCAAGTTCGATTCTGGATTCCATATCTGTTTTTCAGGATGGCTCCAGACCTAGCCCATCTATGTGTTAATTTATATTTTTATATGTCTATTCTAAGTTTTATTCCTTTAAGATGGTAAAATCATCTGAATTTGATCCTCGGTTCTCAAAATTATAAAATAATCTGTAATTGAACCTAGGCTTCATGATCATCCAAAATTGAACCTGAATCCCCAAGGTAGTAAGTGATTGTTTTACTATTTTTTAATAAAACAAAAAAAATATTTCTCACTAATATGCTATGAAAATAGCCAAGTTTAGTATTATTTTGTAGAAAATTTTCATTTTGAGTTATAAAATATAAACATGGAATATAATTAAGTGCTATATTAACAAATTGTCATAAAATGAGATATGCCTGTATATTTTTCAACATATTTATTTTAAAATAAAAAAGTGTAAGTTGATTCAGGCAGCAAATTGATTCTTAGATAAAATTCTAAAGGTTTATGATTTCAAACTGTTATTTTTTTCTTATTCTTAAAATGTTTTTTTTAATAAATTTTATAAAACTGATAGACATCTTACAATCTTAAAGATAGATAAAAGTTTTTATTGACCATTACAAAAAGCCTAAGACTTCTGATATACAATTTTTAATAAGAATGAAAATCACAATTTCAAAACTGCAAATTATATAAATATTGCATTTTTATCATTCTGCATGGTCTTAAGACAAATATTGAGGATGTTCAATTATAAAATAGCAAAACTTCCTTAATATCTGTTGTAGTAAAGTTGAAAATTTTCACAATGAAAGAACTATGATTGACAAAACTTTTTGTTTATATAACAATATAAAATTTAATAAAAAGATTAATATAAATTATAGTGAAAAATTATCTGACATAATCATAAAATATTTTATAATTTCATAAAAAAATATTATTTCTATAAGCGAAAAATCTATCATTAAATAAAAATTAACTCTATAGCTAAATTTTTCCAAAAATAAACTTTTTTTTTAATCACACAAAATAGAGGTTTAAATAATCCATATCTATGACTGATTTTTTATATTTATCCAGATGCAAAAATCAAATCAATTTGACTAAAATTAAGAGAGATAAGTGACAAGAACTAAAGGCACTGGTTTAGTAGAAGGATGCAAATTAAACTTTATTCTCTCATATCAGCATCTTTGTTCCCTATATATTTACTTTTCTAAAATTGTATAAAGTATCTGCTCAAAATAAATATGACTTATTGTAACTTAATGCACAAATATACCTCATTATTGTGGTGATTATATTCCAGACCTCTGATGTAAAATGAATCATTGCCTTTTTCCATTTGCTAATGCATATAAAAGCCTATTTATACTATTATTCATTAAGTGCACAATAGTGCTAAACCTAAAAAATTCAGCCAAATGACTGCATTTTAAAGAATTCATGTATCATCTTGGAGGATTCAGGTTCGATTCTGGATCCCATATCTGTTTTTCAGGATGGCTCCAGACCTAGCCCATCTATGTGTTAATTTATATTTTTATATGTCTATTCTAAGTATTATTTTGTAGAAAATTTTCATTTTGAGTTATAAAATAGTATTATTTTGTAGAATATTTTCATTTTGAGTTATAAAATATAAACATGGAATATAATTAAGTGCTATATTAACAAATTGTCATAAAATGAGATATGCCTTTATATTTTTCAACATATTTATTTAAAAAAAAATAAAAAATTGTAAGTTGATTCAGGCAGCAAACTGATTCTTAGATAAAATTCTAAAGGTTTATGATTTCAAACTGTTATTTTTTTCTTATTCTTGAAGTCATGTTTAATTTCTATTCAAATGATTCAATTTAATTCTTATATAACTAACTGCATTGATAACCTAAGAGATAAAAATATAATAAGAGAACTAACTTGACTTATAACAAAAGAATCCTATTTTATGTACAATCATATTTTGCTAATACAGAGTGTTATGTTCTAGACCACTGCTGTAAAGCCAATATTGCCATAAAACAAATCATAGCTTTTTTTTTCAGTGCATATAAAAGCCTAAAAACATATTTACACTATCATTTATTAAGTGTAAGCTTCATGATGTTTACATAAAATGCTATAACATGTATTATGTTTGGTATAAACAATGTCAAAAAATTTTTGATTTCTAATCCATACAGTGCTAAGCCGAAATAGCAATAATTCCATTAGACATTGCTTCATGATGTTTACATAAAATGCTATAACATGTATTATGTTTTGTATAAACAATTTTTGATTTCTAATCCATACAGTGCTAAGCCGAAATAGCAATAATTCCATTAGACATCTATGGCTTATATAGGTGTGTATTAGAGGATATAAGTGGGTAGTTGCCATATAATCAATCACCATAAGCAAAGGCTTAAAATATTTTAGATTAGTATTACAGTACTGTAACATCTTTTTATTTAATAAATAGTTTGCATAGTTTTTAGGCCTAGCATTACTGCATACTTAATAAATGATAGTGTAAATATGTTTTTAGGCTTTTATATGCACTGAAAAAAAAAAGCTATGATTTGTTTTATGGCAATATTGGATTTACAGCAGTGGTCTAGAACATAACTCATTGTATTAGCAAAATACGATTGTACATAAAATAGGATTCTTTTGTTATAAGTCAAGTTAGTTCTCTTATTATATTTTTATCTCTTAGGTTATCAATGCAGTTAGTTATATAAGAATTAAATTGAATCATTTGAATAGAAATTAAACATGACTTCAAGAATAAGAAAAAAATAACAGTTTGAAATCATAAACCTTTAGAATTTTATCTAAGAATCAATTTGCTGCCTGAATCAACTTACACTTTTTTATTTTTTAAAATAAATATGTTGAAAAATATACAGGCATATCTCATTTTATGACAATTTGTTAATATAGCACTTAATTATATTCCATGTTTATATTTTATAACTCAAAATGAAAATTTTCTACAAAATAATACTTAGAATACGGCAACATACGATGTTCGAAAACTCTAATAATAGTTATTATTAATGTATGAGCTGATGATGGCGTTTTAACGCTGAAAACGTTACTCAATAAAGTTTTTGGTAAAAGTTATTAGATTGATATCTGGTCTGCTCACACGTGCTGTAGAAATTGCTTCATAAGTGTAGAACCTCTTAGAGCAGTATAAAGGAAATTCAGTCAATGTTAGTTGTATTTATCCTTCTGTTGCATCTTATTTTAATTTTTGGTACTTTTCAGTTAACAGGGTGCCAGTCGTAATTGTGCACCAAATATTGGCATAAAATTTAACTAGAGATAGGAATATACTAAGCTGTATATATATATATATAATGTGTATATATATCAAGTGCTAAATATGTAAATAACAATATATACACATTTGGCACTTTGGCACACAATTACAATTGGTGTCCTGTTAACTGAAAAGTACCTAATTTTCTTTCTATTTTAATAAATATGTTAATTTTGTTAATCATCTTGATCTCTGAGTCAATTCTCCTATCTTGGAATCCTGTGTCACTCACAACCCTTATTCGAAAATATGATATTATTCTTAAACCACAATTTTTTTCAGCTGTACGCTGCGAGATCCTCACACAGTATGCCCGAGAATATTTCAAATCAAAATGTTAATATTTTTAATTAAATAATTAATTAGTTTTACATATTAAATCTTGTATCTAAAAGTGGATTTTTAAATTTAAAAACCTGACAAACATAGTGTTATGATAATTAATGATTATAGTAATTATTATCAACTGTAAAATATATATGAAAAACATAAATAACAATTAATAAAAATTTTGTTTAAAAGTTGAAATTAATAATGAATATATATTCATTATTAATTTCAATTTTTAAATAAAATTTTAATTATAAAATTGCCAAAAATCAAATACTACTAAAAGTATTACATACTCTTTATTCTATAAGCATTATATGCTTTAATTTTAAAATATCTTTTGTTTTTTTGGTGAGCTTTATTAGAAGTTTGAACAATAAAGCTCATCAAAACCATGAGATATTTTAAACTTAAAGCACATAATTTATAGAATATAATATCTAGTATATATAATACTTGTCCATAGTATATAACAGCATACTATTAAGTAAACTAAAGTAAAATATATTTTTGAATAATAATTAATTATATTTAAAAATTTTTTAAAGAATAATAGAATAATATGAAAATCATACTATTAAACTGCTAAAAATGAAAAATATTTATTAGTTACAATAAATAAGATAATGTATTAACTTTTGCAGCAATACGGAGTGCCACCTCCTGATTATCCTAGCTCATCAATCCTTCCTCGATTGGATACTACTATTATACTGCCAGGACCATCCCATCTGAATACTTCAACAAACAATATTGCACCAAATGAAATAGAAAACGTAGATAATGAATCATCAAATAATTTTCATCAACTTCCATCATTTTCTTGCATTGAACATAATGAACAGATTAATATAAATGATAATAAAATAGAATCAGTAAATCAAGAAAATAATGAAATTACAGTTGTTATAAATCATACAAATATTGATGTGAATATTCCAGGTACTTCTGAAGAATTGTCTGAGCAAATGGGTGATATTTCTTCCACAGATGAATCTTCTGAAGCATATACAAATTTAGCATTTGAAACTGATATTTAAATTTATTTTAGTGCCTTACATAAATCATCAATAAATATATTAAACAAATGGATTTTTTCAATGAACAACAATTATCTTTTTAAGTGTGGCTTTATTTAATAATATTTATGTTATAAATATATGGTTTAAAAAATATACTGTATTTGTTGTAATAATTTAATGTAAATATTTTATTCAAAGTTATAATAATAAAATGCAAATAATATTTAATCATTAAAAATATACTGCTATAAAAAATTTAAATATTTTTGTATTAATCTTCTGACATCTGACCTAATATTAAATAATAAAAGAAAGAATGTCTTATTAAATATTGATTTCAATATTTGAAGAGCTACCAACAATTTCTCAGATTTATAATACAGCTAAATATATAACTTTTAGATAAATAAATTTAAGATTTTTAATTACTTCATATATTAGTTATTTCTTTTATATAACTTAAAAATGAAGATTAATTATTATAACTATTAATAATATAGAACAGCACTGAATCGCAGCTTATTTCAAAATGTTTAATACATCAGTTCGTGCTAATGTTTTCGGCTAAACAGCCATCTTCAGGCGCATTCCAAATCAAAACCTTCCAAGAAAGAACATCTCACTTCCCAACAATGACATCATCTGTAACCCGGAGAACAAATTCTTACACTTTCCCATGTAGATATAAACAAGAAAAAGTTTTTACGTGGTTAATCATAATATTATTCCTAACTAATTAAAAACTGTTAAATTAATACAGTAACACTATATTACTATCATCCATATATGATCACGTGAGACCACATTTTAGACTGAGTATGTCTGTCTCCTTTTCCTATCATCTCCTCTCCCTTCTGTTTATGACATGCTTCCAAGGCTAGGGGCTCCCACGCTAACTGGTCATTTATAAGTTTCTCTCTTCTTTCGCTTTTCAAAATTTCTAGTGACTCAGTAACTTCTGGTCTTGCTCTTCTTACTATGGGTTTTATTATTCTCGCAAAAGAGAAAGAAGAGAGAAACTTATAAATGACAGGTTAGCGTGGGAGCCCCCCCAACCTTGGAAGCATATCATAAACAGAAGGGAGAGATGATGATAGAAAAAGGAGACGGACATACTCAGTCTAAAATGTGGTCTCATGTGATCATATATGGATGATAGTAATATAGTGTTACTATATTAATTTAACAGTTTTTAATTAGTTACGAATGATATTATGATTAACCACGTAAAAACTTTTTCTTGTTTATATCTACATGGGAAAGTGTAAGAATTTGTTCTCCGGGTTACAGATGACGTCATTGTTGTTTATTATTAGACTATTGGGGAAGTGGTATGTTCTTTCTTGGAAGGTTTCGATTTGGAATGCTCCTGAAGATGGCTGTTTAGCCGAAAACGTTAGCGCGGATTGATGTATTAAACGTTTTGAAATAAGCTGTGATTCAATGCTGTTCTATATTATTAATAGTTATAATTAGTATAAGCAGTTTTCTATGGTTAAGTGTATTAATTATTATATTGAGTACAGGCATTAAACGAGTTACAAACTTAATTTGTATGCAAGTCTTGTTAGTAATTTGAATACTACAATTATATGGTCCCTAAAAATATTAAAATCACACTATATACTGTATTTTGTAATATTTCTAATGAACTATAAAGATAAAATTCCAAAAAAATATTTCTTAATCATAATAACCATAATATATAATTCAAACTAAAAACAAAATTGATTTTCCTATAAATCTGTTCAGTTGAAATAAATTGAAAAGTTAAATTATTTTATATCTGATAGTGAGATAAGGATAAAATAACAAAAAACAACAGTACTCATTAAATACTATAAAAATCATATTTATTATAAAGAAGAATTAATTACTTTGATCAGGTCATCAAAATACATGAAATATTTACAAGAATAATTCACAGAAAAAAATTATATGAAATTTAAACCAAACAATAATGAATTAAAATGCAAATAAATAATATGCAAAAACTGACTATATCATTAAAACTGATGATATTTTCATGCATATATTGAATTTACTATGAACAAAGATATAAATTAAAAAAATATATTATTTATAAATTTTTGTAACTTTATGAATATTTGTACATATTATACATACCATATTTATGGAATCATCACAGAAAAGCCTTTAAATTATTTAACAAACCATATAAAAACAAATGCTAAAATATAAATACTGTAATATAAGAGATTATTAATTAAAATATTTTTATCTTATTATTGTAATATATAAGATCACTAAATATAACAGTAAAATATATCTAACTTAATTATAAGCCTGAATCATTAATATATGAAGCTAAAGGTGTTGGTAGAAACTGATGAACGAAATTTTTTAAGTTTCTTGGATCTATATAAACACGAAGTACATGGCGACATAATTCTTTCAATGTACGAGGAGTAGCTGAAAGCAAACATAAAATAAATCAAATTATTTTTGAAGTGTAAATTTATGAAACTATATTAAGAAACTAATATGTATTATTATGAATTAAAATCTTATATACTGTTATGAAAATAATGAACATATTTTATTAAATTAGAGTACTAATTATCTGAAAAATCTTATACCTATATGTAAAATATGAGAAATTTTTTTCACAAAGTGTACTTGATTAATGCAAAAATGTGAATAATTAACATCAACATTTAAAATAAAAAAAAAATTTAATTATATATTACTTTATATTGATTTATCTTGGTGGAATTTGTAAACCAGTTCATAGCAGCAAGACTTCATATACACCACCTCCAAGGCGTTGTTGTTCTACATCTGATTTGACTTTGGCTCTTCACATCGAGAACAATCAAAAATTAGTACATCAAGCAAGAGATGTAATATATTTTTATATAATTGATTTTTATCTTTTAAACTTTTGCTGTTATGATGATAAATTTATTCAGATTTAAGTTCAGATAATTATTAAAAATAATATAGAATTTGAAATACAGATTAACCAAACATTACAGCCAAATCTCCCCTATCAAAGTTTAAATTTAATTTTTCTAATGATTAATTTTTTGAATCAAGGCTATAGTGCCACCATCTATTGAGTTGATAATTAATTAAATTTTGAATTTTGAACTAAGGTGGTGCCATCTAGTAATTAATAATTATACTATATCTTTTAAATTAATTTTCCCAAAATAAAATTTTGCCATCGTATTGGAATTGAACTGGGATCTTTGGGATAGCACCTCAACGCCTTACCAGCTAGATTATGGTGGTCTATGGCAGAATTTCATTTCAGGAAGCTTATATATTGATTGCTATGGAGACTTTATTGGACCTTTTGCCATCATATTGGAATTGAACTGGGATCTTTGGGATAGCACCTCAACACCTTACCAGCTAGATTATGGTGGCCTATGGCAGAATTTCATTTCAGGAAGCTTATATATTGATTGCTATGGAGACTTTATTGAACAAGGCCAAAATTCTGTAAACTGGAAGTGATTGAGTTTCTTTAATTTCAATACTTGTGAAGCATGTTATGAACCTGATAGTCCATCTTTATTATTAGGAATTTATTAAGCACTAATATCCATTGAAAATTATATAATACCAGTTATTCTGTGGACTTTGAACATCTGTAACTTTTGTCTTATCAGCAATCTGCCAATAAATGTTATTTGTTTAAAGGTTTCTTAAAGTGCTGTATTGATTGATGCTATGCATTTTCAGTAATCAAATTCACAAAATCATGAAGGTTTCTTGTAAGATAAAGATCACATATTTTAGTTTATACATTAATATAAGCTAAAGTAAAATATATGTTAGCAAATAAGAATATATAAAAAAAATATATAAATTAAAATATAAAAATATCCCAAGAAATATAAATAAGAGGGCTATTTTTTTTCAATGTCTAATCGGTCACAAAATGAAACCACAGTGAAAATCAAAAGTGTTTTATTTGGAATATTTAGATACTTCTTTCAGCTGCTTCTCTACATAGTCGCCGCTCCAACTGAGACATTTGTCGTAACGTGGTACCAACTTTCCAATACCTCATTATAGAAAGCAGCAGCCAGTGCTTTCAGTCAATGTTCTATGCTGTCTGCAGCTTGTTGTCTGAGTCAAACTTTTGTCCTCCTAGCTAGTGTTTCATGTGAACAAAAAGATGGAAATTGAAGGGAGCCAAGTCTGGGCTGTATGGTGGGTGATCAAACACGTTCCATCGAAAACTCTGCAGGAGCTTCTTTGTTGCAGCTGCAGTGTGCCGCCGCACATTGTCGTGAAGAAGGACAATGCCTGATGACAACATTCCTCTGTACTTGTTCTACAGTGGTACCAACTTTCCAATACCTCATCATAGAAGGCCTGTGCTTTCAGTCAATGCTCTATGCTGGTCTGCAGCTTGTTGTCTGAGCCAAACTTCTGTCCTCCTAGCTAGTGTTTCATGTGAACAAAAAGATGGAAATCGAAGGGAGCCAAGTCTGGTCTGTATGGTGGGTGATCAGACACGTCCCATCGAAAAGTCTGCAGGAGCTTCTTTGTTGCAGCTGCAGTGTGCGGCCGCACATTGTCGTGAAGAAGGACAATGCCTGATGACAACATTCCTCTGTACTTGTTCTGAATTGTCCTTCGTAGACTTTCAAGAGTAATGCAGTATGAGGCTGCAGTGATGGTCGTGCCACATTCCATGTATTCCACCAAGAGAACACCTTTCCAGTCCCAGAACACAGTAGCCATACACTTTCTCTGCTGGAGAAGGTTTGCTTGAATTTCTTTGGTTTACTCAGGGAATGAGAATGCATCCACTGTTTGGATTGCTCTTTTGTTTCTTCAGTTTCGAAATGGACCCATGTCTCGTCCCCTGTGACAATTTTGTTCAAAAATTCTTCTCCGTCATCATGGTAGTGCTGGAGAAACATTAAGGCAGTGCCCATTTGCTGTGTTTTGTGATGATCAGTCAGCATCTTCGGAACCCATCTTATACAGAGTTTGCAGTACTGGAGTCTCTCACTCATGATGGTAAAGAGAGCTGACTGTGAAATTTCGGGAAACGACTCACTCAACACAGAAATTGTGAACCGACAATTTTCTCAAATTGCCTGGTCCATTCAGTGAACCAGTTTTTCGGTTAACACATTCTTCCTTCTCTGCCCGCCTACATCATGAACGTCTGTATGGCCTGCTTCAAAGTCCCTGCACCATTGCTGCCACAGAGTTTGCAGTACTGGAATCTCTCACTCACGATGGTAAAGAGAGCTGACTGTGAAATTTTGGGAAACGACTCACTCAACACAGAAATTGTGAACCGACGATTTTCTCAAATCGCCTGGTCCATTCAGTGAACCAGTTCTTCGGTTAACACATTCTTCCTTCCCTGCCCGCCTACATCATGAACGTCTGTATGGCCTGCTTCAAAGTCCCTGCACCATTGCTGCACTTTGCTGTTAAAAATAAGGCGAAGAAGGCATTTGTCGAAGAATTTCGGCTGCATTACATCCCTCAGTATGCAGAAATCGAATAACAGCATGCACTTCACACTTCGTGGGAGACTCTATCGTGCGAGGCATGTTTACATGCACACTGCACACTCAGAACGGACAACTGTGACCGGACGTGATCAATGGGCATGCTAGAGACACTGTGCAACACATCTGCACACAGCATCATCAGATTTTCACGGGACTGCATTACATCCCTCAGTATACAGAAATCGAATAACAGCATGCACTTCACACTTCGCGGGAGACTCTATTGTGCGAGGCATGTTTACGTGCTCACTGAACACTCAGAACTGACAACTGCGACCGGACGCGATCAATGGCATGCTAGAGACACTGTGCAACACATCTGCACACAGCATCATCAGATTTTCACGGGAGTTTTCATTTCGCGACCGATCGGACCTTGGAAAAATAGCCCTCGTAATGCTGCTTTTTTTTCTTTAATACATCTTGGCTAATAATTATTGTTCTTTTGTATATTAGCAGAATTTCTTTGATTTAAATAAATTTTTAAGTTAAAATTATTAAGTAAATATATTATATAGCCCTCGTAATGCTGCTTTTTTTTTCTTTAATACATCTTAGCTAATAATTATTGTTCTTTTGGATATTTGCAGAATTTCTTTGATTTAAATAAATTTTTAAGTTAAAATTATTAAGTAAATATATTATTACATAAATATAATATTCTTCATTTAAGATTTTTTATAGAATTATAAACAATAAAAAGGTTTTATAAGTTTATATGCTTATCATTTGAAAATATTTATTCAAATGCTTTTGGAAGAGAAAAACTAAAAAAAAAAGAAAGATATTTTATCTATTTTTTTTAATAAAGAAAATAAGGATAAGCAAAGAAAAAAATGTCTATATTTTTCCTATACTATTAGAATTGGAGAATGTTTCAAGAAAGTGACTCTCATGAAATATTTTTACTTTACAGATTTCATCTATAATTTAAACAGAAGTCTATTATTGCATTTAAAAATGATTTTAGTATTTCTTATTCAAAGTATCTTTATAAAAAAATTTGGATATAATATATTCTATAAAATACCTGTAGGAGTTTACTAAATTGGAAAAAAAAAATTTTAATGTACAGTCTATGACAGAAAGGTTTTGACATCTACCATAGGGGCTGCATTAGAGGTAATAAAAAAATTTGGATATAATATATTCTATAATATACCTGTAGGAGTTTACTAAATTGGAAAAAAAAAAAAGATTTTAATGTACAGTCTATGACAGAACGGTTTTGACATCTACCATAGGGGCTGCATTAGAAGAAGTAGTTTCGATTGTAAAGTCTGAAAAATCTCTGCACAGCAGCTTGTAATGAAGTAGACCATTCTTACCACGGTAGAAATAGGGGTTGGGAATATTTCACAGAGGGGAGAATTTCTATGTGTACTTGACCATGGATAATGCGATCTGTATTCATTTCACTTTCCATTTTATTAAACACAGAAGACAATTTTATTTTTTATTCTTTCACTTTCCATTTTATAAAACACAGAAGACAATTTTATTTTATATTATGCTCCTTACAAGTTATAAAAACTCAATATTGAAATTAGTGTCAATATAGTTTAGATAATTGTAAAATGTTTTGTTTTTTGTTCTGTGAATATAGAAGTGAAAATTTCTAAGTTTAAAAATCTTATTTCGATATGACTTTTTCATATAAATTTTTTTTTTTAATTGTAAGATAAAAAATACACATTAAGCATTCAAAAGTTCATTTATTTTAAGTATTTTCAGATATGCATATAAAAAAAATATGAAACTGTATAATACATAACTTATTATTTAATGGGCAAAGTCTAGAGCTTGGAGGGGGGCGCTATGTCTCCGACTAGCGATACCATGCTTCTGTTTGAGGAGTTAAAAAAGCAGATTTTAAATGTTAAAAATGTGATATTTTTGAATAATTGTATGATAAAAAATACATTTTAAGCATTCAAAAGTTCATTTATTTTAAGTATTTTCAGATATGCATATAATAAAATATGAACTGTGGTTTATTTTAAGTATTTTCAGATTTGCATATAATAAAAATATGAAACTTATAATACATAACATATTATAATGGGCAAAGCCTACAGCTTGGAAGGGGGCGCTATGTTTCCGACTAGTGATACCACGCTTCTGTTTGAGGAGTTAAAAAAGCAGATTTTAAATGTTAAAAATGTGATATTTTCGAAGAATTATTTGGATAAAATGTTGAAGGATAGTGTAAAGAATGGTTTGGAAGAAGCAGGTAGCTTGATTTGCAAGCTAGAGGGTATTTTTGTTTATCAGGAGGCACGGCTTGATTGCTCCATGATTGGGGAATCTAAAATGGCATCGCCCATGCGGTCGGAAGTTAAGACAAAGAACGAAATAATCGTTACTGGCGTGGACGAAAATATGAGTGTTGGTGATGTTCAAAAGATTCTGAAATCTGAAATCAAGCCCAGAGATAAGCAATTTGGAGTAGATAATGTGAAAATAGTGTCCAAATCTAAACTTAAAATCTAATGTCCTTCTTCGGACGATTTGAAAGTTCTTGAAAATTTTATTAGACTTCTGCCCCTTTATTGAAGATTCAGCCAGTTATTAAGAAAAATCCCTGCATGATTATTTATGATGTGCCATGTGAGGTGAGTCGGTTGGATTGGCTTGATCACTCCATGATTGGGGAATCTAAAATGGCATTGCCCATGTGGTAGGAAGTTAAGACAAAGAACGAAATAATTGTTACTGGCATGGACAAAAATATGGGTGTTGGTGATGTTCAAAAGATTCTGAAATCTGAAATCAAGCCCAGAGATAAGCAATTTGGAGTAGATAATGTGAAAATAGTGTCCAAATCTAAACTTAAAATCCAATGTCCTTCTTCGGATGATTTGAAAGTTCTTGAAAATTCTATTAGACTTCTGCCCCTTATTGAAGATTCAGCCAGTCATTAAGAAAAATCCCTGCATGATTATTTATGATGTGCCATGTGAGGTGAGTCGGTTGGATTTTGCTGATGTTTTATTTGGACAGAACGATGAATTGGAACAATTTAAAGCTAATTTGAAGGTACGCTTTGAGCAGCGACAACGTAATGGATTTTGTAATGTGGTGATCGAGGTGTCGCCAGATTTTCATTGTAGGCTGCTTCTCATGAATAAAATAAAATTACAATGGTCCAGATGCAAGGTTGATGACTTCTTAATGGTGGTGCGTTGCTTTAGATGTTCAGGATATGCCCATACTGCTAAGGACTGTAAGAACTCTGTAGTTTGTCGTAAATGTTCTGGTGATCATTTGGCATCTAGTTGTCAATCCGTAGAAGAACGGTGTTTACATTGTGTGAAATCTAATGAATGGATTAAAAATAAGAAATTCTGTGTGGCAGTGAACCATTCACCATTTAGTAAAGAATGCCCAAAATTTTTAAGGATACAGAAGAAAATTAAAGAAAAAATTCAGTATTAATATTACTTTCTTATGAACCTTGACACATATGTTACTTTTGTTCAGTTAAACTTGCACAAACATTCAGCAACTGATTATGTATATGGAGGCCAATAACGTTGATGTTGCTCTTGTTCAAGAGCCGCATTCTTTTAATTATGCTGTTCTGGGCTTTCCTAGCAATTATAGGGTTCTCTGTGATAATTCTGTTGAAGTTTGTAAAGCTGCTGTTGTTGTTAGGAATCCTAGTTTGAATGTTTGTCTCCATTCTGAGTATACTAATAGGCTTCATGTTCTTGTTGAGATTTGTGTTGCCAGTAAAACTCTGTATGTTTTGTGCTCTTATTTTGTTCCATCTCGGGACATTAATGATGATTTGCGTTATGTTCAGATTGTCTTCTGTAATATTAACAGTTCTAATCTTATTTGGAGTTTGGATTCTAATACTAAGTCTAATATGTGGTTTAGTCCTGCTGAGGACCTGAGGGGAAGGTTGTTGGCTGAATTTCTTACTAGTAATAATATGTACTCTGTAAACTTGGACATGGGTCCTACTTATGTATCTACTTGTGGCACTAGTTATATTGATATTACGGTTGTGGGATCACAAATTTTGTCTAATTTACATAATTGGTTTGTCTGATGATGACACTTTCTCTGATCATAAATTTATTGCTTTCCAGTATTGCCTTGACTGTAGTACTGACCTTAACAATTCTGGTAGCAGAGTGCTTTATAATGATCGTAAGATTGATTGGTGGAGACTTAGGCGAGAAATCTTGTTTTCTAATGAGTTTTTTAAGCCTAAGCTCTTGACTTGAACTAGTCATGATGAATGTAATATTTTGTTAAATCAGTATTTACAGAATCTGCAGAGATGCTGTGATCTCGGTATTCAGAGGGTGAAGAATTCTAGGCCTGGAGTCCCGTGGTGGTCTCTAGAGCTTCATATTTTGAGGAAAAAGGTCAATGCTAGTAGACGTAGGTTTCAAAGGAGTAAGCATCCGTTGGTTCGGTGTCTGTTAAAAGCTAAGTATGAACGTCTTCTGAGTGACTATAAGAGTAAGTTGGAGCAGGCTAAGTTGCATTCTTGGATGAAGTTTTGTAAAACTATCAATGCTGCTAATGTTTGGAAAAAAAGGTATAATTGTATTTTTAAACGGAAATATGTTTATGATCTTAGGCGCACGATTGAGCTTTCTAATGGTGGCTATAGTCAGGGACTTGCTGATACTGTTCATTGTTTGATGAATAAAATGTTTCTTGATGTCTTGGTCTCTTATAAATATTCTGATGGAGAGGATGATCATTCTGATCTTTCTCTCCCTGATGCTGATTTTACTCATAGTGAGATTATGGCTGTTGTAGATTCCCTGAAACCTAATAAGGCCCCTGGCCCTGATGGTCTCTCTGCCAAAATTGTACAAACTATTTATAAGATAGATAGTGATATGATGAAGATTATTTTTAATGCTTGCTTGAGATTTGGTGTTTTTCCCGAACCATGGAAGATTGCCCTGGTGATTCTCATTCCCAAGGGCTCTATTACTGATAAGCCTCAACTTGGGGATTTTAGAGGTATTAGTCTTTTATCTGTTCTTGGAAAATGTCTGGAGAAGCTTATGATTGTTAGAATTGAATGGTATCTGAGGAAAACTACTTGTCTTCACCCCAATCAGTTTGGTTTTACTAGGCAGAGATCTACTATTGATGCTATTGATTTTTTAATGAACAGTATTAAGCAGGCTAAGGCAAAGAAGCATCATATTTTGGTTCTCTTTTTAGATATTAAAGGTGCATTTGATAATGCCAAGTGGGATTTTATTTTGAAGCAATTGCATCGTGCTGGCATTCCTATTAATCCTTATAACTTGCTTAGTCGTTATTGTCTTGCTGCAAGGCTCTGCTTACTATTGAAGGGGTTACCATTGAGAAGATGCTTACCATGGGGTGTCCTCAGGGTTCTATGGGTGGCCTGCTTTTATGGAATCTGATTATTAATGATCTGCTTTATATGTTGCATGGTATTAGTTATCTTGAGGTTGCCTTTGCAGATGACCTTGCCATTGTGGTGCATGACCTTGTTCTCCAGGACCTTATTGATAATACTAACACCATTCTAAATGATATTACAACTTGGGGAAGTGATGTTGGTTTGGAGTTTAATGAGAAGAAAACTAAGTTCATGGCTATGTTAAGGAATAATGTCTCCACTGAGGATTTGGTTTTGTGTATGAATGATGTTCGGCTTGAATTTGTTAATGAAATTAAGTATCTTGGTGTAATCCTTGACTCTAGGATGAAGTGGTCTTCTCACATTAAATATATCTGTAGTAAGGTTGGTGATCTCCTTATTAATTTTAATAGGATTGCTCGTGTTAGATTTGGGATTAAATGTAATGTATTAAAATCTATTTATACTATGGTTATTGAGAATGTTATTCTTTATGCTTGTCCTATTTGGTGTGGTTGGACTTTGTAAGTATAACTTAAGGTTGCTTAATAGAATGCAGCATCTGGTCCTTCTGAGAGTTCTCCGGGCTTACAAAACTGTATCTTATGATGCTGTTTTTGTGCTGATTGGCATAATGCCTATTGAGTATAAAATTAAGGCTAAGTGTGATGAATATTTTGCTCTTAAGGGAAAAAATGTTACCCCATGTTCATGATATCGGTTCTGTTGGTTTTGTTACTAAGATTCCATCTGAGTGGTTGCCTCATCCTGCCCACAGAGGTGGGATTGTATTGATGGCTGAGCCTGTTGCTGATGCTGCCTGTCATATCTTTACTGATGGTAGTGTCTGTGATGGGCAGGCTGGTTGGGCTTTTACGTAAATTGTTTCGATACAATCAGGAGACTACTTACGGAATGTTTCAGTTATCTGACTTTGCCTCTATCTTCCAGGCTGAATTGATGGCTATTATGCAGTGTTTAAAATTTATTGCTGAATTTCATGAAACTGACTCTGATTACTATATCCATACTGATTCTCAATCTTTGCTGAAAGCCTTGTAGGTTGTGTATAGTGATAATAAGTTGATCTTTCAAATCAAGGAGTTGATCAATACTTTGTTATTAACTAATAACAGGGTATTTTTTACTTGGGTGAAAGCTCATTTGGGTATTGTCGGTAATGAGAGAGCTGACTCTCTTGCTAATATGGCAAGGCAGCTGGATAATGTTACACTGACTGTTGATGCTCCTAAGTCTTATTTAAGGAAGATGATTAATGCTCATTATGTTCAGCTGTGGGATAGTGACTACTTGCAATCTGCTAATGCTGCTGTTACCAAAGAGTTTTTTCCTTCTGTTTATCACCGATTAGAGTTTAAATTTTTCATTTCTGATTTTATTCTCACTCAGTTCTTAAGCGGTCATGGCAAGTTTTGCCAGTATTTGTGGCGCTTTAAGCTCAGGGATCATAATATCTGTAACTGTCGGTTGGAGGAGAGAGAGGAGATGTTGGTCATGTTCTCTTTTCTTGTTTGAAGCATGTTAGGGAAAGAAATGAGCTTAAATTGCTTTTGTCTGATTTGGGACTGGCCTGGCCTGTTGATAACAGTGTGCTTGTCTCCTCTGTCGGTGAATTTGATGCTTTTAGGAGGTTTGCTTATACCATTTTCCCAAAGTTGTGAGGTCTTTCACTGTTGCTTTTATTGATTTGTCTATCTACAACTCCTCTATGTCCTCTTGTTTTCTGAAGCTTGTCCTTGCCTAATTGGTTGATTTATATGTTTTTTTTTTGTAATTTTGTAGTGTTACTTTCTGTTGTTGTTTTTTTGGCATTATTGTGTATTATTATTGTGAGTAATTATTATTATTACGTATATTATTGTGTAATTTCCCATGGAATACATTGTGGTACATGGGTGTTTCCTTGATTTAAAAAAAAAAAAAGTCTAGAGCTTTGGTGGAGTTGAAAAGCAATTTTTTTTATAATTTGCTATTCTTTGAATTCTTAATATTGCTGTAAAAAAAATTATTATATGCTAGGTAATGGTTATAGAATAGCTTGAGAGAGTTGCCTTTAACATGTTTACAGATTCCATGTTATGAAGGATGCGTGCAGGATGCACCCTTTAGATGTAGTAGGTGGCATTTTGAAATAATTCACACTCAACTTGAACAACCTAGTTCATGCCTTTAAATACGTATAAACAACACTTCAGCATGCAACGCATCTTATTACTTAATAATTCAGTTATTGCCAGTAAAGTTACGATCCTATTTATTTCTTAATATTTTTTCCTACTTAATGTATAAATAAAAAGTTAAGACAAAACATAGAAAGGAAATTTTTATTTTGCATGGATCAACCAATGAAATGGTTGCAACCCACATTGTAGCCTACAGCGATCAACAACTGCAGTAATGACTCAATCAGTTTTTGCGTATTGTACAAAAGCCGAACATTTTCTGCTGATGTCAAAACTTTTGTCATAGACTGTACATCTATTATTGTAAAAGTTGAAAGTTATATAATATGAAAGTACTTAATTGAATTGTTTTTGCATAATGATTTCATATGAATAAGTATAATTTAAATTTTACTTTAGCAGATGCATTACAATAAAATTCATTGGAAAGATTCCACAGAAAGTTTGCCAAATTTCAGTGCTTCATCTATATCACCAAAAATTGAAATAACTGAAGACACTAAAAAATTAACAATTGGTGATAAGTTTCATATTCATGAAGATGATATATTAAAAAAAAAAGAAAAGGATGTTCCAGATGGTTCAGCTATGTCAAGACCAAGATTTACTTCAAAATTAAAGACTCAACGGGTGATGCAAGCAGTTGCTGTAAATATATTTTTTATAGTTTTTATACAATATTTGAATAAATATGTGGAATATAAATTATATAATTTTTAAAATTTTATCTAGCGATTTCATGCATTGAAAAATAAACTACATCAGAAAGATCATTCTGCTGAATCACTAAGATTGGGAGCACGGACTGATAGGTATTTGAATTTAAATTGAGAAAAAGTTTTAATAATGTATTTTTAAAACTTTTTCCCAATTTTTATAAAATACATTAAATCAGTAATTATTTGCTGATTTAATGTATTTTAGTTTGTTATTTAATTTAAATTTATAGAATTGTTTTTGTTTTATGTTGCAAGCCATTGTATATATGTGATCGAATATATGATTGACTACATTTGAATTTTTGTATTCTGAGAATAGAAAACTGAAGAGGAATTTTTTGAAAGATTAAAAACATTTTTTAAATAAATGTTTAAACAAACATTTATTCAAATAAATGTTTTTTATTTTATAGATTTAAGTGCAATTAGTGCTTTGGTTTTTAAATGCTTAGTTTGTAATTTTGCAGAGTTTTTGAAATAGAAATTTTAATAATTTTTACAAAAATGTAAATGAACTAAATTTATAATTTCAGTTTGGGAATTCCATCATTTGAGTTGCGTCGAACTGCAAGTGAAGTTGCATTAAATCAGATGGGTTTGCAAGGATCATGCAAACTTTGGTTTGGAAAAGATTATTCAAACTTTATAACAAAAGATTTTGTTAATCTTGATAGACCTTATCAAGGTTAGTGTACTATATTTTTAAAATGTTAATTGAATTTTTCAATATTACAGGAATATCTCATTTAGTACTGTTAATTGGTTACTCTAAAGTACTGCATTAAATGAATCCACACTGAGTGAAACATTATTTCTATAGGAAAATAAGTAATTCATTCCTATTAAATTTTGTTAAAACAAAAATATTTGTATATTTATCTAAAATTAATGAAAAATAATAAAAGGGTGAAAAGTAGAAATAATGGAACACTTTTATTGCTTAATGTTTACAAAATGAAAAAGAAACATCATTTTTAACTAGAAAATCAGCTGAAGTTTTTTGCACTAATTTTTTTTCATTTGGATCATTTTTTTCAATCAATTCACATGCTTTTCCAATGGCATTGAATAATTTTTCAAGATTATTCAATGTGAAGTTTTTTCTGTTTGCACATTTTCTTCAATTTCACTTTTTTCTTCATAAGCTCGTTCTTCTATGCTAATGAGAGATTCGTCATCAAGAGGCTGAGAGTTTGTTTGAATACACTGCATAACATTGGCAGCATCCAATGAGTCAAAGCCTAAATCATGTTCAAGTTTCACAATGTCTGCTGAGATTGTATCCATTTGAGGATCAAAGCTGCAAAAATCATTAATGCAATGAGACAAAATATATTTCCACACAGTGTTCATATTATTTTCACTCACTTCATTCCATGCATGCCTGATATTCTCAATAGCATTTCTGATATTGTAATATTTCCAAAATGCGATCTAAGATGGAGCATTTTCACCAGAGGTTGCTTAGATTACCTGTGTAATCATCTGTTTCAAATAAAATGCCTTAAAGGTTGAAATAACCTCTTGATCCATGGGTTGCAGCATGGAGGTAGTATTTGAGGAAGAAAATGAATTCTGACATTAAACAGACAAAGATTAGAAAGTCCAGTAGGAATGACATGGCGTATTATCTAATAACAATAAGGCTTTAAAGGCTATGTTTCTCTTTTCACAGTAACTTTTAACAACGGGGCAAAAATAATATTTAAACCAACTTTCAAACACAGATTTAGTAATCCAATTTTTTTTATTAGAATACCACAAAACAGCTGATAAATTTTTATCACAATCCTTTAAAGCTTGAAGGTTTTCAGTGTGATACATTAGCATGAGCTTTAATTTGAAATCACCAGATGCATTTCCTCCTAGCAATAAGGTAATGCGATCCTTTGATACTTTATAGCTCGGGTGAGATTGCTCATTTTTTGACAAATAAGTTCTAGAAGACAGCTTTCAGTACAACCCAGTTTCGTCGATAATTGAAAATTTGTTCATCAAGATAGCCTTCTTCTTCAATAATTTGCTTTAGTTCTTCCGGAAATTTTGACTCTGTTTCTTTATCAGCTCTTGTGCTTTAGCCCACAATGCGAACATTATGAATCCCTGAAAGGTTTTTAAAGTGAAAGAACCACTCATGGCTTGCTTGAAAATTTTCATCAGTTTCATTTTCAGGCTGTTTTTTTTAAGTGTAGAAAAAATACTTCATGGTTTTGCTTAAATTTCTAGTTGAATTAAAGGAATTCGTTTTTGGTTACAGTCTTCACTCCAAAGTGAAAGAAGTCTTTCCATATTTAATATCAAAGGACTTCTTTGTCTTACAATTTTCTTGGAAAGAAAATTATATGTAGCCATTCCATATTTCTTATATTTATCTTTATATTTCACAATCTTTTGAACCGAAGATTCATTCATTTTTTTATCTCTTGCTATCTTGGCAAATGATGTGCCATCCTCATGAATTTTAATAATTTCCAACTTTTCTTGTAAATTTAATAATTAACGTTTGTTTGGTTTATCACAACTAGTATTAGATTTTCATTTCTCATTCATTATAAATGGGTTAAGGAATGATATTATATACTATATAATAATTTAAAAAAAAAGAGCAGATCAAGTGACGTGAATTGGATGGTGGTGATAACCAATGCGTGTGCGATGAGACTGTCATAAAGAATGAAGGTAAGTTATGAGCTCCCTGAGTAGATCAAGTGATGTGAATTGGATGGTGATAATAACCAATGCGTGTGCGATGAGACTGTCATAAAGAATGAAGGTAAGTTATGAGCTCCCTCTCTCAGCGATCAAGTTTGTACATGCACCTGACCAATCAGCACCATTCATTTTGGCAGTATTATTTTAGTGGGAACATTTTGCAAAATCTTTCCAAACTGCTTATTAGTGAATCAATCAGTATTAATTGAAATTTATTACTCAAATTACTAACTGTACTATAGCGGGGTCAGCACTTGAGTGAAGTCGCACTAAGTGAAGTATTCCTTATTTTAATCTACTAATTATTAAAAAATTATTCTTTAAAATTATGTAATCTTTATTACATAATTGTTGAAAATGTGTTTATGGTGGCAGTCATCCTCCGCTGGGTGAACAGTCAAACCTTAATGTCCAGATGTTGGACCCTCCCTTGGAGGTCATTTCAACTTGGTTTTCCTTCCTTTCACATCCTCTTGCTAATGATGCCATGAGAACTTTCCCACGTCAGTGTGCATCAATTCTTCAGAGCTTACAGACGTATATATCCTATCCTCTATCTTATTCCAAAAGACTGCTAACTCCAACAATAATTAATATAGATATGAATCTATATTATCCACTATTATCTATATCTATATTAAAATAAATAGAACATAGTGCATAAATTTGTAACAGTTGAAATCTGTTATACTTTGTTTTTATACCGAACTTTCAGAAAGACATGGTAGAACGTAAACTATAAATTTGACTATCCATGTAAAACTCTTATTAGAAAAATTAGTAGAAAACCAAAACAGACATCATAAACACAAAATTCATTTTGACACTCATGTTCAATTTTTAATGTAAAAACTCTTATTAGAAAAATTAGTTGAAAACCAAAACAGACATCATAAACACAAAATTCATTTTGACACTCATGTTCAATTTTTATATTTTCTTTTTTAAATCCGACAATTAAGTTGTCATGGAAACGAAATAAATATATTTGGTTTTTATCATTTGGTCAATTAACGGATAATAAACACTTTATCAATGAGAATCGTTTGGAACAGTTTTTAATTTAATACAAATGCAGAAAGAAGCATACATTTTCAAATTAAACATCTTAATGCATTTTTAAATAAAACAATGAAATAAAATACTTCCCGTAGTTGCCATTATGTTGTTGCTGGTGCATTTGCTTGGTGCTTTAACAATTTATTGCTTAATTACTCGTTTAGCTATGACTATATAATGCTGCATTTTGTCAAAATTAATAACAATATAGATTAATTTGTAAATAATAAATTGAAACTTTCCTAATAAATGCTCAAAATCAGTTTTCAGAAAAAATGACTGAACACCTGTCATTAAGTCTACCTAACCCTGTTGCTTAGAAAAAATAAATGGAATCATCCAAAGCTCTGTAAACTCAAATTCGCGCCTGAACCGATTAATCTCATTGGTTTGTAAGTATTGTAAGGAAGCCGAGCATCTTCTGCTTACTATCTTACCTTTTTGGAACGAACTGTACATACGTCTTGACCGAAAAATGTTCTGGTGTGTAAATTCAATTTTTCCTTGTTTGGAAAACCAATTTCTACTACATTGTGAGGTTTTTGAGGTTTTGAATTACATATTTTTTATGTGGTCCCTATTTACTGCATAAACATATCATTTGCAACACATTTAAAAAAATTTTTTTTTTAAATGTGTTTCAAATGATATATTTTATAGCTGCTTATGAAGTTTCATGATATTTTTTTTATGCGATATCCCCACACAAAAACAGGTTTGAGTGTATAACATATCAGATATAAAAAATAAAAGAAATTAGTATTAAATACCATATTTATACTTTTGTGATCATTGTATATTGTTGAATTTTACACTCCTGTTAATTTCAACAAAATTTTTTTGAAAGTTTTGATTTTCTATTTTTTGATTTTATAAATTATGCTTGTGTGGAGATTTAAAAATTGTATAAAATTTTCATAAAATTTTTTTTTATTTTTATTCATAAATTAATATATTAATAAATAACATACTGTAAAAAATGCAAAAAAAAATGCTAAATGCTTTAGAAGTATATTATAAATTCATAAATAAAATGTTTGATAAAAAAAAATTACTTGCAACCATAAGTAGCAAATTTTGATTGCACAATTATGCTTTGATTGCTTCATATATTCTGTTTGAAACAAATTTAATAAATTTGCTAAAAGTTTATTCTGTAAAAATTTTAGTCAATACAAGTATAATTAGGTTAATATAATAATTTTTTTTTTATATTTAAAATATAATTTTGAATTGTAATTCTTAATTTTTAAATG
>AYEL01092379.1:0-78121 GCA_000484575.1 Olivierus martensii
TCATGATTTTCAGAAGCCTAATCATGATGTTAAACAAAGACCCACTGTATATATAAGATGTTCCCAACTTTAAGAGTTAATTCATTCCTGAAGTGGGTTCATAAAATAACTTGTAAATCAAAATCAATTTCCCATAGACAATGTTAAAATTACATATTCCATTCTTGACAATGAAATTTGACCAAAATAAAATTAAGTAAAGGTCAACAGAATCAATAGTATATGATTAAATAAAGATTTATCTAAATAAATGAAATATAGCCTTTAAAATCAAGAAATTTATGATATTTGCTATAAATTTAAGAAGTTTTTATTTATCATCATTGACAAATGATTAAATGAGCATTTAAATAGTGAATAATACCTTAAGAACAACTCAAGAATAAAAGTTATTTGCATAATTTGCCAGTGAGTAATGGTTTGAAAATTTAATATCTAATGGAAAGAAATAAGATAAGTAAGTTATAACATACATAATTGTGCAATTCAAGTACCTGATTTTCATGGTACTTGAATTACACAGTTTCAGTTTTGTTCTATAAAATTTATAATCTCTATAATATAATTCATATCTTAAATTTTTCTTCCATACCAATTTTATTCAAATTATATTGGTAAAAGAATTCTGTAATTTGGATGTTTATTACCAATGCAATGCTATTATTTCTTGCTTTTAATGATTTTCTTGCTTATTCTATTGACTGACTGATATGAAAATATATTCGATACCAATTTATTGTATATGCCATTGATTTTAAGACAGAAAAAATTACAGAGGATCTGATATTGAATCCAGGTTTGGCATATGCCAATAAAATGAGTATCTCTATTTTCTGTATTTCCAAAAATTTTTGCAACTATATAAAAACCATTAACTTCATAATGATTGCATATTATTCCAGATGTGTAAATCTCTAATATGTTATATTTTTTATTTGTATGTAAAACTGAATGATGATGTATTTTGCCATTCTATTGGAATATGCTAAATTTAACCAGTGTATTCCTTTAGTAAATGAATGATTTTGTCACTATTAGTTTTTAATAAAAATAATTTTAATTGTTTTTACCATCCATAATAAAATCCATAATTAATGAATTTTTAACAGAAATAAAAAAAAGTCAATATTGAATTCGAGAAATTTAATTTTTGCAAATAATTTAGCAGAATAAATGCTTTTGAGAATTGTATAAATTTAAAACAATGTTTGATGAAAATTTTATAATTTTTAATTAATAAATAAAATTATGATGATTGGCATGTTTATTGTTGTATTTGATTTATTAAGTTTAAATTACGTAATGGTTTGAAAATTTAATATCTAATGGAAAGAAATAAGATAAATAAGTAATAACTATCATATTGTATTATAATATACATAATTGTGCAATTCAAGTACCTGATTTTCATGGTACTTGAATTACACAGTTTCAGTTTGCACAGTCAAAAAAGTGCTACAAATTTTTGTTTTATATAGTACAGTTTAGTTTGATAGGGTTTAAGAATAACAAAAACTGTATTATTATTTAAAACTTATTAATCATAGTATGGTAGTCATCCCACAATTAACAAAATTCTTGACTATTGTTCTGTCAGTACTATCAAGTGATATACAGCAATACCTTGCATAGTCTGGTTAATTGGTTCTTCTTTCTTACTGGACCAATTGAAACCGGACAGTTCGAGGTATGTAATCTATGGGAAAAATTATAATTGGTTCCAAGAATTTTTTGATTTGCTCATATTTTTTTAAATATGGACCAATTGAAACCAGACAGTTCGAGGTATGTAATCTATGGGAAAAATTATAATTGGTTCCAAAAATTTTTTGATTTGCTCATATTTTTTTAAATCATAAATTCTTACATTAATAATTATTTCTTTACACATTAGACATTAAAATCTTTATGAAAGATTTATAATAGACAGAAGGGAGCAGAAAGTTGGTCCAAACCCATAAAGACGAATAGATAAAGAAGGCTGCTCGGCAGATGAACGCATTCACTTTCTCCAGGTCAGTCACTTGGCAAACGCAAGGCAGCACTCTGCGTAAAGGCAAATTCCCATTTGAGCTTTGCTCGGCAGATGAACGCATTCACTTTCTCCAAGTCAGTCACTTGGCAAACGCAAGGCAGCACTCTGCGTAAAGGCAAATTCCCACTTGAGCTGCGCTGTCACAGGCTAATGAGTTGCAAATATCAATATGCCCAGTATTTGTTCCCATTCAATGATTCAATTAAGCATTTGTGGTAAATAACTGATAACATTGCCCTTGAGAGGGCAAGCACTTTAACGAATGTTGTTAAGATAAATTTGGCAGCACTGGAGGAGCCGCCTGCTTGTCTCAATTAGTCACTATTTGACAAGCTGAGTCATATATAGGTAGTAAGTAGCAAGCACACTTACATTTCATATTTATTCTAAAAAATAAAGTAAGTAAAAACTTTTATTAACAATTACAATCTGGACTAGTGGTACCTTGATTAACGACGGTAATCCGTTCCAGCATTACCGTCGTTATCCAAAGTGCGATTCCGTTAACCAAGATATTTTTTTCTTTCAACCACTCGTTGTTAACCAAAACCATCGTTATCCGAGGTACCACTGTATTTGAAACCAGACTATGCGAGGTATTGCTATATATGTATGTATATATATATGATCATTTATATAATCTTTAACTTCTACATAATTAGCAATTTTCATAATAATTAAATGTTAAAAATGTACATATTATAATTTATTTAAAATATTAATATGATTTATGATTGTTTATTTCCTTCATTAAACTTGTCTGGCTATACTTAAATTAATCCATTCTCAATTTCTTTGGAAAACAAATTTGAAAAACATTCTGAGATAGGAGGAGATGTCTGGCTATACTTAATCCATTCTCAATTTCTTTGGAAAACAAATTTGAAAAACATTCTGAGATAGGAGGAGGAGGAAATTAGTAGCAATAGTGATTTTCAACTGAGAAGGAAAATTCTTTTATATTAATAGGCAAAGAAAATGTGGAATAAATTTTTAAGGTTCTGAATCCTCATCCTCATCCACTTTTTTGCTGTGCCCCATGTATTATCCTTTATTTTTATGTATAAGTACGTAGCAAAATTTTAAGTGTTAATTTATTTAATTGGGTGTTATGGAACTTATCCATTTTCTATGCAAATGCTAGTCTCAATTTACACAATTTTCATTTACACAGATAGTATTTTTGTAGAACCACCTTGTAAATTGAAGGTTAGGTTTATTTAACATTAATAGCTAAAATGGCAGACTTTCTAGTACCTAAGAACCAATTGGAAATTTTTACATTGGATTAATGAATTTCCCATTAATATAATAAATTTCAGATTTATGAATTTTTCTCTAATGAATAGTTTTTAAAATCTTATTTACCTTCATAAATTGAGAGAAACTTATATCTACTTTTAATATAGTGGTTGTACACTCGATATTATTCCTGCTGCTTTATGCATTCAAAGATATATGAAATATAGCATAGAAATTGTTTTAAATAAAATGTAATAATATATTGTTTCTTCAAAATATTTTGTTATTACTCACAAATTATTTCATATATTATTAAAAATGATTAATTTATTTATATTTGAGTATTTTTTGTAAGGGAAAAGTCAAAAGTAGAAGTCTAAAATGAAATTTTCATAAATTAATCATTTTTAATAATATATTTATATTTGAGTATTTTTTGTAAGGGAAAAGTCAAAAGTAGAAGTCTAAAATGAAAATGCCAAAATTTATATGACAATGCTTTTACCTTTGCTGGGCAATTCTTTTACTGGAAGTCTGCCTTCATCTTTATTCCAACTTAGTTAAGTTTTGTTTAGATTTACTATAAATTTTCTGCTGAATCATTTCAGTTTCGACATATGGTATTATAAAATGCAATTTTAAACTATGATTCATATTTATAAAAATATATATGTCATATAACCTTAACATATGTATAGAGCACAATTTATATATAGCATAAAATATTAACTATGCTTATATCTGGGTCGGAGGCTGATTCATATTTATAAAAATGTTTTATTTTTTTTTAAACAAATTACAGTATTGTATAAAAATATATATATCATATAACCTTAACATATTTATAGAGCACAATTTATATATAGCATAAAATATTAACTATGCTTATATCTGGGTCGGAGGTATAGGACACTATGTCACATTTACTACATTTTACAGGAGAGCAGTTTGAGTTTGTTTTACGTTGTTCTCTCTTATGGACTTGGTGTTATTTAAAAGCACTGCAATTCCATGAATTATTGATGTAGGACATAGTGTTGTATACCTGTGGGTAGAGGATGAACCCTCATATGATTGTGCCAATAATCTCATTTTGGCCAAAAATGGACATAGTGCCCTATACCTCCAACCCACAGATATAATACTGTTATTTTTCGTTATTTTTAAATATAGATTATTACATCATTAAACCTAGGGATTAAGCATATATATATATGTAAGTCGTTTTGGCCAAAAATGGACATAGTGTGCTATACCTCCGACCCACAGATATTTTCACACACTGTTATTTTTCGTTATTAGAATTAAATATAGATTATTACATCATTAAACCTAGGGATTAAGCATATATATATGTAAGAGTGCTTAGGAAGCAAATTGTATAGTCTACCATTTCTATGATTTGGATCTGACAAGTGCCAAATAATAGAAAAAGCTGAACTAGAGTTTCAACTTATACATTTATCTGTCTTGATGGGCATATCACGTGACACATGTTTGTTTATATCTGTGATTTTAAAACCTAAAGGCTGAGGATTACCTTTAAGGGATCCTAGGATATCCTACAAACTACAATCTTTAGCAATTTATGAATTTAAGATATAATGTCAGAACTGTTAGGTATGTAATTACAAAATGCCATCAAACTACTTATTTTGCTGATGATATTTTAAAACAAACAAATACAGCACTATTTAGCAGAGTAAAAAAGAATTAAACGGTAACGTTTTCGATCCGTTCTAGGACCATCCTCAGCTGTTAGGTTTTAAAACCTCACAGATATAAACAAACATGTGTTACGTGATATGCGCGTTAAGCCACTTCCAGGCAGAGGAGAGCGCTTCCGGTTCCTGTGTGTTGACGATAATTTCAGATTTTTCTCGGTGTTGAATTTGCAGAGCTTCGGCAAAAATTCTTCATTGTGTGATAAGTAAAAATATTGTGATGTTATAAAAGAATAAAGCAGCATTTCAAACCATTGTATTTATCTGTCTTGGATATCCTACAAACTACAATCTTTAGCAATTTATGATTTAAGAGATAAGTTGAGAACTTAAAATAATGTCAGAACTATTAGGTATGTAATTACAAAATGCCATCAAACTACTTATTTTGATGATGATATTTTTTCATGGAATTGAAAATACATCATACATATGTGCTTATAGTAATAATGGAAACAACAATTCATATTTTTTAGCTTGTTTTGCATGTATAAACCTATACTACATAGTTATGCAGTAGGTGATTTTTGGAAATGACTGTGTAAAGTGAAAATGGGCAAAATGAAAACTTTTTAACATATGCTTCATTGTAGTGTGTTCCTGAAAGTTCACATATTTAGCAAGATTTTTCAGTAATTAGATAAGAAATGATGCATGAAATCAATATAATTTTATTAGCATAAAATTCTTTTGATCATATCTAGTGCATTATAACATGTACTTCCAATTGAGATCACAAAAATAATCATAAACATGTTATGTGCTTAATGGAGTGATAAGTAAAAATATTGTGATGTTATAAAAGAATAAAGCAGCATTTCAAACCATTGTTATTTGTTTGTTTAATGCTTTCTTCAGATTTTCAGAAGGTTTTCTTTAGGCATCATTTTTGCCTGGTAGTGGATCAGTTTATCTTCCATTTTGCAAGTTTTATGCAAAAAATACCATATTTGATCTTGTGAATATTTGAATTTACAAACACTGAACTCTCAGATATTAAAGGATTTGATGTATTAAATCAACTGCTGTAATTTAGCTGATATAATACACCAGCTGAATTAGAGAAAAATTGTAGGAAAAAATCATAGTGTTTAGTAGATGAAGATATTTCAAATTTTTATATATTTCTGAGGTAGGACATTTTTCTCAAATATGTGTCTTCAAGAAAACATAAATGGTGTGTGCATAAAATGAGAACTAAATATAAATATTTCAGCATTGAAAATTTTACATACTACAGTAGGTTCCTGACATACAGTTAATTCTTCCAAAATATTTCCATGTAAATCGAAAACTGTGCGAGTCCAACAATGCTTAAATTCAATATACACAAATGAGCATACATTAAGCATAAATAAGAAAATTGTTTAATGTAAGTAGGTTCCTGACATACAGTTAATTCTTCCAAAAATCGAAAACTGCGTGAGTCCAACAATGTTTAAATTCAATATACACAAATGAGCATACATTAAGCATAAATAAGAAAATTGTTTAATGAATTATTTTATTTCATTCATATTGTATGGAAATTCAAAAATAGACATGCAGATGTCTATAAATCAGGGATCTATTGTATACAATATGTTTTTCAGATTTCTATTTATGTAAATTTAATCGCATGAAATCAGAATCTATTCATCTTGTGAGGAAGTTGACTTTAACCTGTCCTATTTTTAATTGTTTAATGAATTATTTTATTTCATTCATATTGTATGGAAATTCAAAAATAGACATGCAGATGTCTATAAATCAAAAACATATTGTATACAATAGATCCCTTAGATTTCTATTTATATAAGTTTAATTGCATGAAATCAGAATCTATTCATCTTGTGAGGAAGTTGACTTTAACCTGTCCTATTTTTATTTTATTATGCACTTAATAAGAAAATAACGGTAAATAATAATCTAACATATTATATTTTAGTTTAAAAGTTAACTTACTTCCCACGTTCTCCGTCTCCATCATTAGCAATCACGTGATACGGAATCGGAAACTGTCCTCCAGAAGAGCTGTCCTGGGTAATGACGTCATCATCTAATTTAACTAATTTTAACACTGATCCGATATGCAAATGTAACAATGATCCGAATCGAAGTTTTGTTCGGTATATAAATTAATTGTAAAGAGGATGACATGAATGAATTACTCTTAATAAGAAAATAACGATAAATAATAATCTAACATATTATATTTTAGTTTAAAAGTTAACTTACTTCCCACGTTCTCCGTCTTCATTAGCAATCACGTGATACAGAATCGGAAACTGTCCTCCAGAAGAGCTGTCCTGGATGACGTCATCGTCTAATTTAACTAATTTTAACACTGGTCCGATATGCAAATGTAACAATGATCCATATCGAAGTTTTGTTCTGTATATAAATTAATTGTAAAGAGGATGACATGAATGAATTACTCTGTAATCTAATAACTTATACATAACAAGTTTAAAGTATGTAAATGAAGCGACACAAGACTGTACATCACTCGGATATAAAAAGCCGACGAACTCAATGAAAAGATGGAGGTGTTGTCTTGACATAAAATTGGCGAAAGTGACATTTGAGTTTCTTGTAAAGATCGATTTAAGCCTCGGCCGCGGCGTAAACATCGTTTCTGTAATCGGCCCAATGGGTCTGTTTTCATTTCTGGATTCACACATGAATCGGAGACTGCTTCGGCAGTGTCCATATCCATCATTAGGAGCCTGCGATGAGACCTCTACGGACATTTTTTTTGTCAACAGATGACGCCACTTTCCACTCAGTAAGAGCACTAAGTGGCGGGGCGAAACAATCCCTTCCGCAGGCTCCCACCCCAGCGGAGGAGTCAGCCGGATTGTGGAGGACGGGGAGCGACGGGCTGGGCCCGGACCCCATGATAAATTTTTTCAAGGGGTGGGAGACTCGAACCCGGGTCCTCCAGAGTGGAAAGCCGAAGCGTTTCCACGCGGCCAATCCGGCCGACCCTCTACGGACATTCATTGTCCAGCGAGTTTCTGAGCCTCATAGTATCATTTTATTTCGCGTTCTGTGTTCGGAAGTGTTATTCTTCAGAACATGTCTCCAGAGGGTAGTAAGGATGGAAGTTTCTTCATTAGATAGGTGCACATAAAATTGAAGAATATTCATATCGTCTGTATACATGAAAGCAAATGAACATATGGTGAAGTCATGCCTCAAATTTTTCGAAACTTCTACCGGAAATTGGGTTAATTTATAATTTCAATACAAGGAAAAACATCTCTCATTGAATGATTGGTTAAAACTCTAAATAGAAGCGCTTTATGTGAGAAAGCTTTCTGGATATCAAATCTATAAGCAACTTTAAATCCATTTATTTTTATTATGGAAATATATTTGTTGGCTTTATTGAAACAATTTAAAGCTTAGCATCTTTAGCAAAAATAGAATAGAAAGAAATTTTAAAAGTTTGTTGAATAATTTAAATATTTAACAATGAGGGATTATTTCTTCCTTCCAAATAAAAACTTTTAATATTATGAATTTAAACTAATATAATATTTAAAATTTGTTTCCCTTAAATTTCGAAGATTATGTTTACTAGTTGTGTAAATTTGTTGCTATTTTAAAAACTGATTTTACTTTAAAATTTTATTTTTATTTTCTAGCTATTTTTCTGAGTGATCATTCTTTCTAGAGAAAGGAAATTTTGATTCTTCGTCATTTTTAATAAAATCGGTTACTTTTCTTTCTCCAACATCATCCTCGTCAATCTATATATCCGGTTTGTCTTCTGATAGTAAACTTCCATTTTCATCCATCTTTTCAAAAAGAGATACCGAATCATCTCTTTTCAAATAAAGAAGAAAAACAGGATTGTCTCCTCCGTTGAATACTAAAACTTTAGTTTTCTCATCATAGAAACAGGTATTAATATTATTGAACAAAAGGTCGGAGTTCAACTTTTTCGAGTTATCATAAATATCGGAGACTAGAAATAAACAAAAATTATATTATATAATAATTATCACTTCATATTTGTGTCACATATTTGTACGTCAGTGGTGACATCATTGATCGAAATTGCCTTTTGACATCATTCGTTGTTTTGTTATGATGATATCACATAGCAATGATGATAACATCTGGTGTAATACGGTTAAATTTAATGAAAACACATAGAGCTATCTGTTGACTAAATTACTAAATTCTATCAAGTTTTTGGATTGTTAGTAATTATTAAAGAATGCTTGTTCTAAAAAGTCACTGAATAAGCTCGTTATTTAAGTTGGATAACCGCAGAAATCTTTGCCAAGTTTAGTGGTTATAGCTTCTACCGTTTTAGGAGATTACTCGACACAAAAATATAAACAAACAAATAACCGAAAATATATGAGAGTTATGAATAATTTTTATATGTTACTATCTGATGTTTCTTTTCATAATCCTTCGCATGTTAATAATTAGCGATCACTATCAATCGAATGAACATTCATTTCACTTTCATTTGTAACTACTAGATAATAGATTATGAGTTTTTTTATAGTTTTTACTTTTTTGTTCTTCCAATGTACAATGTACAAAAAAGCATTATTATAATATATACATTTGTAATAATGCATTTTTTTGGTAAAATTATATTACATTTTGCATAAGCATTTATGGCTTTACAATCAAAATTCTAAAAATTGATCCTTCTAACCCCACTTTTCTCTATTAATATTTTATTACATATTCACACATAATGATTTTGCAAATATGTGTTTACTGTATATTCAGTTATATTAAATGCAATAAATAATATAGATAAAATTTTTAATGAAAAGTAAATACAGGAATATCTCGATTATCGCGGTTATTGTTGCCACGAAATATACCGTAATAATCGAATCCGCGATAATCGGGATAAATAATGCATGTAAAGTGGATGATCATTGCCAAGGATTTTTCAAGAAATGGATTTTTAGGAAAAAAGAAATGTGTTAAACGTACTGATCTTCTAAGTTGATCACATTACGTTTCTTCTTGATAGCTATAGACTTGATATCATCCTTGTTTATTTTAGCATTCATTGTAAGGGTAAATAAGAAGAGAAATAATTATTCACATGCAATACCGGCTCTGGAGGTCCCGGCCTCGATGCAGCTTTCTTGTATATTGCTGAGTAATAATATTGAGAAAATGATACTTTTGGCACCTGATGTGGTGCATCGTCTGCTTACCGGGTTAAGCTGGTCCTATCCACAGGTACTTCAGGTAAAGGTGGACAGTTACTGATGAGTGGTGAGCAAGCGCCGTCGGATAAAAATGAAGTTCTAAAGAGAGGTACCTGGAGAGCAAATGCAATTTTGGTTGCATATACTGTATATGGGCTATACAGTATCGCGGCCTCGAGATATATCTCGAGGTCGCGATAGTTTGAATTTGGAGCGCAATAATTGGAAATTCGGTATCAAATTATAAACCGCGATAAATCGAGAATCGCGATAATCGAAATGCGGTAATCGAGGTATTCCTGTATATTATAAAACTAAATAATTCCAGCAGTTAGCATTATTAGTTATAACAATTTATTTTTAACTATATATTTTTGTATTAAAGAATAATAATAAAAAATCACGCTCGACAGTACCATCTGACAAGCAATGGCTTCATCGGCACACACAGTCAGACCTTATATTGTATCAGATATCGCTATTTTCCATTCAGAACCCAAACCCCATGAAAAAATTTCCAATGGGGAAGCCAAAACGTTTCAATGAGGCTAATCCAGCCGACTACTTGAAAAAGCAACTGCATTTATTCATTATTTTTAAACTATCAAAGCATTTAATATCTAAAAAAAGAGTTGAAATTAACAAATTGCATCACTGAGAAATGTATTCTTTATCCAAGATTGTGTGTTTATTGGCTTGATAGATTAAGCCGCCATATCCTGATGGGATATTCTTATCTGGGGTGGCCACTAGTAGGCTTAGGTTTACATATTTCTGAAGGATGGAGTTCAACAGGCCAGGCTCCACCCCTTCTGAAAAACTGGAGGTGTGAGACCCGGATTTGATCGGATCCTCTAGGGTGGTAAGCCACAGCTTTCCGGCCCGTTAAACCCCCATCCTTCAACCATTCGGTTGACCCCATTATGAGTGTTGGCCAACCTGTGATGGGCTCTAAATGGCCACAGCCAGACACAGCATATCCCTCCAGAAATATGGCAGTTTAACCTAACTAAACACTGTTGGGTTATCAAGATAATTCGTCGTCTGCTAAGGGGAAAAATCAAAAAGGCGAGGTCAATTGCAATCATGGGACTATATGTAATCCGTAGAAGTGGGCTGGATGATGAAGGACGAGTCGCCGGGCCGAACCTAGAACCACAGGTTATTAGTAATCTGTGGTTATTAGTAATCTGTGCCTAGAACCCCGAAAAACTTTTCAGGAGATACCGAACCCGGGACGCAAATCCGAATCTGAATTGGATCCCGGGACGCTTTGGCATGCATCATCTGTGTGGATGCCAACGCGTTACCACTCGGCCATCCGGCTGCCGATAACAAGTACTTTATAAGTAACAAGCAGTATAATATTTCCTTGATTTATTAATACAGATAGTAATCAAATTAACAGTTTTCTCTAATTAACAGTTTCCTTTTATATAATAAATATTGCAAGTCGGCCGGATTGGCCGCGTGGAAACGCTTCGGTTTTCCACTCTGGAGGACCCGGGTTCTTTTCTGTATAGATATGTTGGTAAGATTCTGCTTTGACTTGCGTTTTCGCGGCGCTGCGTACACATGCACTAGTCCCTAGATATATAAAGGACAGCATTCCTTTGCGCCACCAGATGCCCCAAATCGGCCATTTTATATCTTGTTAGATAGGTAGTTATCATTGCGTTCATAGGTTTTCTAGTTATTTTTTTAAGAATATGTCTTATTATAGTGCTATAAATTGTTCTAATCGAACAGAAAAGGTCATATTCTTTCCTTTGCCCCAAGATAAAAGAAATTACAGATTAAAAGTAGTTACAAAATATTAGAAAGAAAACTTTTCTAAATACGATCTTCATTTGCCAGGTAAGCAACTGCTGTATTTATATATTAGAAAAGAAATATAGTATTATAGTTTACTTTCCATAAAGTTACCCATGATTATCGATCGGCAGGAGGATATAAAATGACGGTTGAATGCGTTACTCTATCTGGGACTCTAATATGCACGTCGATGTTGATATGCATTAACCATACATATATCTTAACATTAATTTTATCAAGCACGAAAAAAGCGACAGGCACTAAGACGTGATATAACGCGACATCTTATTTATAAATGCAAGGCAGTCAAAGTAGAATCCTACCGATATGTTTTCCATTTTGTGTCTTTTCAAAAATTACCTTCTTTAACTCGCTCTTTCTCTCTCAGAATTCTGTCGATTTGTTTGATCTTATAATGTTTCATTTTCTCAAATTAAAGGCAATCTTTTAGCAGCAGCAGTTAATCTACCTAAAGAGACTTTCGTGACATTTTAAAATTTATACAACTATACGATGTACGAAAACTTTATATCAAAACAATGTGTGAAATAAGAGTTAGTCTCGAACGAAGAGAATCAAGAAATCATTGAGGTTGCAAGAAATACGTGAATTAATTTCTTCTATATAATAACAACTTACATGAGTGAAAGCATGAAATAAAATAATCACAGTTTGAAAAATGTTGATAGATTAAATAAACCAGTAGTCACAAAAATAATTCGAAAATTTCTATAAAATTCTATTATCGTAAGTCAAATTATTGTGTTGCTATGGTAATGACGGTTTCGTTTCTTCACACGTAATAATAGTGACAATCTTAGGCTGAACTCACATATATCGCAACAGAACCACACCACGACTGCAAAACGTGAATTAATATAGAAACGCATAATATAACTCACACGGATTACTAAAGTTGGTTTCAACGGCTGTCGCAACGCGTGGTCCGTGTGAGTTATATTATGCGTTTCTATATTAATTTACGTTTTGCATCGTGGTGTGGTTCTGTTGTGGTACGTATAAGTTCAGCCTTAAGGGGCATTATGAAATACGTTGGTTATTTCATAAAAATTTATTCAGCCTATCTTGCCTTATAACTGAACATACACGCTTAAGTATATAGATTTATACGTATAGATCTGTATAGATTAGATATCGCTAAGAGCACATCACACATGGTCACTAAGCCTAATCAAAGTTTAAATTAAGCATATTACGGCTAAATAAGGTAACGTAAGTTATAATCAATAGAAAATTTAAAGTTCAATAGTTAAACGAAAAAATATAGCCTACAGCACAGTACTCGATATCTGCTATTAAAAACAATCTCATTGGATTATAATGGTCACGTACAACAATCACGTAGTCAATATGGTCCATTGAGACTGCTCAGTTATCAAAGACGCGATCATAGTAATCCAATGATATCGACCAGCTAATGTCATGTGGTCACTATAATCCAATGAGGTTGCTCAAATAGCGTTGATCTTCCATCTTGCCACTTAATACTTCTTTCTGAATGGAAAGTGACATCATCTATTGAAAAAAATCTATCCTTCAACTTTCGGGTAGAAATGTATAGATCAAATCTGATAGAAACGATCATGGGATGTTATTTAAGCAGATAAATTGTCACTAAAAGATGAACTTTAAAACCTTACCAATAAGTTTCAATCGGGGAGAGGAAAAAGAATTCCTCTCCCCGATTGAAACTTATCGTTTTCAACATAAGTTCTTTATTCTCAGACATTTGTACTTCAGAATCTAGCTGTGCATTTCGGATGTTTTACGTTCTTCATCAGTTTGTTGGTGTACAAGAGCTATTTTTAAAAAGTACTATTTTTTAACTGTAAGTAAATTAGATAAATAACAAATTTTCATTAAATCATAAAAAATTAAAAACAATTAGTTATTTCTGATCTCAAAAAAGATATATGGAAACACAGATAAGATTCTAATTTGTTATAAGTCGTACAGAAATGTTTCTCCCGGTCATAAATTTACAATTTTTTTGAAAACAATAGCTCTATGATATTTTTAAGAAACAAAAATTTCAGGTAGAAATTTTGAATTCATAAGCTGGCCAACAGAGTCCATAAATCAGCCGATAGCCAGCGTATGGACTCTGAAGTGACAGTAGGTAAACGTAATGAGATTCGATGTCTATTAGTATTGTTAAGTAGCCTAATCTGAAGTTTCTAAATGTCAAGTAAATGTTTTACCTATGGCTATCCGACTAATAATATATACCGACTGATTGTTTGTTTTCTGTCAATAGATGACATCACTTTCCAATCTGTTGACTATTAAATAGCAGAATGAAAACTGATCTAATCCCAAGGATAAAGGGGCGGTTACACCCTCCATATTAACAGAAAGAAGAAGAAGAAAAAATGATCAAATCCCAGACTTCCCACCGCTGTGAAAGGATCAGCTGGGAATTGAGACGGAAATCTATAGTCAGAATCGAATTTCTTGGAATAAATTTTTCCAATGAGCAGGACTTGGAATCGAACACAAGTCTTCTTGATGGAAAACATTTCCAAGTGGAACAAACAGGGCTGCCGCTAGACATTTCGACGATACAGGCGATTTTTTTTACGCCGTTACTATACTTCATTTTCCGTAAGAAAATAGTGTAGTGACGTTGACGTCAACCACTGGACACTCGATATCGGAGAGGCACGCTGAGGGGACAAACGTGAACTTTGACCTAGGAGAGGACACGCAGCGACAGTTCCCAGGACAGAAAAATTTAGTCGTTCGCTAGACCGCAACACGACCAGACTCAACAGAGAAAACTCCTTCAAATATATATATTCGTCTAACAGTAGATAGGAACCAACGAATCATATTCCTATAATAGCATTGGTTTAGATACGATTAATTTTCAATTTAAGAAATAATATATAAATCAAGAAACCAAGAATGGAAATAATAAGACTGGAAATGAATTAATGTTTTACATAGTGACATCTGACATCTAACAGGTATGAACGTACCACAGATTAGTTGATACAGATGGGACACTTCGCTTATTCGAAAATGCTGCCACTATTGGCAGTACCTGGTGTTATCATGGGCGTTACTCATTTCACTTTTGTTGTAAATAGTGGAAAATCGGTTATTATTGTTTCTACGAATCTTATGGCAGTTTTATTACAGGTTATTATTGTTTCTAAGAATCTTATGGCAGTTTTATTACAAAAAAACTTTTATAATTAAAACTTGTAGTTTTATTACAAAAAAACTTTTATAATTAAAACTTTCAATAGATTAATCCATTTTTATTAATAGTTGAGTTCGAGGCGTTTCGTTCATTTCTTGTATTTTAAAAAACTTTTATAATTAAAACTTTCAATACATTAAAACATCATTTTTATTAATTGTTGAGTTCTTTTCAAGTACTCTCCATAGAGACGCTTCCTTCGTTTCTTGTATACAATAGAGTCTATGAGAGTGTTCTATCTGTCTCAATTAATCTGTAGAACGTACTATAGATGAGCGCTGCGGCCGACAGATGATATCACTCCACTCTCGATTCACGCGCCTTATTCAAAAAGCACCTCTTCTTCATATGTCATTTTATTTTTATTGGTTGCTCTAGACGCCGTGATAATGTATAATTAAAGTAAATGAATTGAATATAGAAAATAATAAAATAAATGAAAATCATCATTTTGCCGCCTTTGTGAATTTTGCGTTATAGGCAGGGGCCTGCTCGGCCTGTGCGTAACGACGGCCCTGGGAACAAATTTCCAAGTGATACAAATTATTCTGCCAACATCTTTTTTTGTCAACAGATGACGCCACATTTCATTCTCTAAGAATACTATATGTGACTAGGCGAAATAAACCCTTTCACAGGCTACTCATCCCTACGGAGGGATCAGCCGGATTGTGGAGGACGGGGATCGGCGGGCCGGGCCCGGATCCCATAATAAATATTTTCAAGGGAGGGACCCGAGACTCAAACCCCTTTAGAGTGAAAAGCCGAAGCCTTTCCAGTGCAGCCAATCCGGCCGACTTTGCTAACATCTATGCTTGATTTCTAAACTCAAAGTAAAAGCCGGGCGGTTGGTGACCTGGAACGCTTTAGCTTTCCCTCATTTGTCAGAGCAAATAAGATTAAATCCGAATTCTCTCGGTCGGATTGGCTATATGGTAAACGCTTCGACTGTTCACTTTGGAGGACCGGGGTTCGAATCTCGGGTCCTACCCTTAAAAATATTTATTATGATCGACGATCCGGACGAAACCAGTCGATCCCCGTCCTCCACAATCTGGTATGACCTCTCAGTAGGGATGGGCAACTATGGAAGGGCTTGTTTCGCCCAATCAGTTAATATTCTGACAGAATGGAAATTGGTGTCACCTGTGGACCCCCAAAAAATCCGCATTCCATACTTCAAGAAATTTATATATGGGATCCGAATTATCCGTAGATTTTTGTTCTTTACAAATCCAGTCGATCTTACTATGAATATGGATAAGATCGTGTCTGTACCTGGAATGACTCTCTACTTAATAATCAGAGAATAATTAAAAATTATATTAAAAACAGTAAGGAAATATGTTTTAATACTTTGCTTTACAAAAAATACAAATCTTAAAAAAATGTTATTAATAATTTATAAAAAAGGTTATTTATAAAGTTTGTTAATTTATTATTAATATGTACAATTTATGAAAATTAGAATACAATTTAAAATAGAATTTATTTAATATTAAATTTGTTAAGTTTTGGTTATTTGGCTATTTTTTTTTTTGTAGAGGAATGAATGTGCAGAAAGTTGCAGTGTCATTCGGCAGTCGACACAAAGTGATTGAGTAGTATTTTTTAGTATTCGTAGGTGTTTGATTTTCGAAGTGTGAAATATGACTGCAATTGAAAGAGAACCCGTTAAATTGCCGATATCACATGCGATATTATGTGTACCACAAACTCAGCCAATTTCACTGAAAGTAATTCAGGTAAGAAATTGCGAGATTACTTATTAAATTATAAATTTAAGCCTAGCTTATTTTTTAACGTCGTAAAATACTGTAATGTTGATATATAAGCTTTGTGCAATATAAAAATAAAAATAATAGGTAGAAAATTATATATTTTTAAAATAATAATACGTGTTATGGTACGACAGGAGTAAGAATCACAACAAGAATTTAACTCTCCATTTATCTTGCCCCATAATTAAAGGTTCCTGATTTCAGTGCGGAAGATTTCATATGAATAGATTTGCTATAATTTTTTAGATTTAATCCGGAATGTTTGTCATTGGAAGAGATCCACATTTCCCTAATTTTGTTATAGGCCTATACATCGAAGATAAATAAAAAATATATAAAAAAAAACATACTTTATTTGCTCTAATATTTAAGCAAAGGATTACCTAATTTTTAAATAATGAAATCTTATTTTTCACTTAGATTGGTCCAGGCTTTGGATAATCATTGGTAATGACTTGTCCAGTCAGCTGTTTTGTCCCAGATATGATTTTCATACTGTATCAATATTTAGATATCATACTAGATGTGAATACCATACTCTGAAGAAAATGCTGTTTTTAGCATGTTAGTCTCTCTTTTAATTCCATGATAAAATTGAATGTTTTATCAAATTTTATAGACCAGTTTCCAATGAACATCTGGTTGAGCATGCACTCTAGAATGAGGGGCTGAGATACATCCGGCTTACTTATGTTGTATACGTTGTGTGTCGATTTCGTGAAGTAAATAGTCTATAAAATTTAAAAAATGCCGCGAATATGTTCAGCATATGGTTGCAATATGAGATCTGGGATTAATCTTCTTTCTAAAATTATATTATACTGATTTCCAGTAAAAGAAAATCATAATAAAACTGCTTCAATATGACTACAGACTTCCCTAAGGGATGGCAGGAGAAAAAATCCCACCGGAATTTCGACCTCACTTTTATCTTCCCTAATTAAACACTCCTGAGTTCATTGGTGAAGGTCCCATGTGGGGCAGAAGCCCCATATTCAAGTTATGGGGCTCAGAATCATGCTTTTTTATGATTTTCTGCAAAACTTTTATAGATAATTGGACATTTTAAACGATTTTAGATGTATCTTATCATTCCAAATCAAATGCAATCAGTTTAAATAAGGTATGACTTACTTTTACGAATTTACGCAATTTTTTTCACTTATGACGATATATTCATTCTGAAGCTTGGTAGAATTCTCAGATATTTAAATTTTTTACTGTTTTGTATGTAAAACATCCTATTAATTAATTATATTACATTCGATCAATTTTCCACACTGAATAATAATAAATCAAATATAGAACTTTTGAAGATCATCTTTGTCAGTCAGTCAAAAGAGTGAACAGTGATAAATGAAGTATAATGAAGAGAAGGCAAAGTTTTACTATGAATGCTGCTAATTAATTGAGATTATGTTCTTCACAAACTGTAGTTTTTAACGATTATATTGGAGATTGAGATATAATAGTAAAAGTTAGCAACATTAACATTATTTCGGCATATTTTAAGATATTTGTACTCAATCTGATAAATATTTTTCTATGAATGAACAACTAGCAACACATAAGTAAAACTTGTCTTAAACAACTTTAAAAATCAATGATTGAATGTATTAATAAATTGAAAACTTACTCAACCATATAAGTACAGTGACTACACAAAATTTCTCCAGAATGTCGTATAATAACCCAAGGTAAATATTTGGCCATTGACATTTAGGCCAATCTTTCATTTCACTTGAAAATAATAAATGATTTTGTTCATTATATAGATTAGGATATTGTTCTCCACAAACTGTCAACTTTTCTTAATACCTTTGATGTTCAAACTATTCAAATATACACTAGTCATATTCAAATATATCCATGCTATAGATTCAAAACTGCAGAAATGGTTACAATCACTTTTAAAAAGAAAGTCTGTTAGCCCCTCTTTCTGGTAAAGGAATACACAGATGTCAATGTTTTTGTTTATTTTGTAAATATATAATCAAATCCTTAAATACGATGCCGGATTTTTATTTAATTCCGTAAAATCATATACAGTATTTGCCCTTAAAAGGAAGAAAGATATCACATTTGTAATATATTATATTAACCAATAAAAACTAATAATTATATCTATTTTAGACAAATTTAAAGTAATATATTATTGTGTATGCAAACTTCAGTTTGAAAGTCGAGACTATTTATAAATATGGTATACCTGTAATACTGTTGTGTATTTATATAATGTCTTATATAAAGATATATTCGAAATGTTTTCAATTTTTGCGATTAAACATCGTTCCTAAAGCTTATATAAAAAATAGTAAATTTATTGATCCCTTAAAAAGATTTTATATTTTTTCATCTCATATAAGACTGTCTTCAACAAAACAAGACCAGGATTCACAAGGTAATTTAAAAACAAATTTTCGAGATTGTGACTATAATTTAAATCATATTTAATAATTCAATATTAGATATCAAATCAAAAGAAGGTGAAGTCTACTTAAGCCAGAAAGAAAGACTTAAAAGAGCTGTTAAGGATTATGGATCTGTAGTAATTATTTTTCATGTGGGAATATCTCTCCTTTCTCTTGGTGGATTTTATTTAGCTGTGGCTAAGTGAGTATTGATTTTTATGTTTAGCTTATGGAAACTTTTTGATGGAATTATTATTTTGTGATCATTTGAATGATTTGTATGGAGAAAAATATCTCGTCATGTAGTGATTTGGAAAATTATACTCAGAGGGATCAATAAAAATGATCCAAATTTCATAATGTTTGTTCTATTTCAACAAAAATCAGTATCTCAAGATTTATGGAGTCACAAATTAAGAATTTGATAATTTTTTTCAGATTAAAAATGATAGATCCAATATGGCAACCTAGAATTTAACAGATAATTTAGTCCAATTTTGTTATATTGTCAATTTGAATTGGCCATGTAGAAATGCTATGACTTTCCACCCAGAGGACCTGGAATCAGATCCAGATTCCATTTTTTTTTTTTTAAATATTTGGTGATCTGAATGTGTGATGTTAATTGCTTTACTCAATAGTGCCCTCCACTAATATGAGTGGCCTATGGCAGAACTTCAATTCACTCATTTAGTAATCAACAGATTGAGAAGTAGCATCAGCTGTTGATCAAAAAATACAATTTACAAACTGCCATAAATATTTGCATTGCTTGAAGAGATGATTCATCTCTCCATTTATAGACAGGATTATATGCTAATATTTTATTATAATAATAATAATTTTCAGAAAAAATACTATAATCAGTGTTTTCCAAACTGTGGGGTGCGACCCACTAGGGGGCAAAGTCTATTCCAAGGGGGGGCGTGGAAGAATTAAAAAAAATATCATTTTTGAGACAAATAAAAAATAAATTTAACGGGCAAAGTCTATTCCAAGGGGGGCGTGGAAGAATTAAAAAAAATATCATTTTTGAGACAAATAAAAAATAAATTTCAAATTAATGTCAAGAAAAATAAATCAGCAAAAGGATTATAAATACAATACAAATATTCATGCAACCAAAAACTTTGTTCTAGCTGTTTTAAAGACAAAATAACGATCTTGTTTAGTTATTGAAAAAGAATTGTGAGTAATATCATCTTCTATGGCACCCAATTTGAGAGAATTTGTGCTGAAAAACCAGCCCACCTATTGCATTAAATATTATGTTGCATTAAACATATGTTCTATTTTTCGTGTTTTTTTTTGTAAGATTTGTTTAATTGTATTAAAAATTATCACACTATAATAAATATATTCATTTTTATGTATAAGAACTTCATTTATACAGAATATGGTATATTGTTTTGTAATATTAAACTATAAGTAGAAAATATTTATAAAACTAGACTGTTATGGAATGAGGGGGGCATACCAAGTTTTTATGAAAAAAGGGGATGCAGACACAAAATTTGGAAACCACTGCTATAATATTTAGTAAAATATTTATGTTGACTAAATTGAAAAATTAAAGTAAAATTGCATTATCATCTTTGTTTTTCACTATTCCAATAGAGTAGCTTCAATAATAACGAAAAAAGAAAAAGTGATAATCAAATAGTGAAATGTTATTTCCAAATATGAAAGAATATACAAATAATCCTTGATTTACAATGAACTTAAGGAAAGGTTGAAAATGCTCAAAATTTATGGATTGCCAGAATCAATATTTATTATTACACTTCACTTTGTTATAATAAACTTAATAAATACAAAAATACAAGAACCATATCAGACTATTTGGTCAGGAATTCAAATGCTTTGTGAATTGCATTGATCAATCACAAAATTTATCAATGACATCGCTATAAGAGGAGCAGTATTTATATAATAATTGTAATTAAAAGCAATAACATAGAAGAAATATGTTCTTATGAAATATGGGTTCTTGTGGGTTTAATCAGTTTTAAATATTTCAGTTATAAGTTTGCATTTAACATATATTAAACTTTAATATGGGATGTTGAAATTAAGTGAGATTTTTTTGGATATTTCAAAACAAAAACTCAGTTTTTGTATAATAACAGTTTCAAATACAGATTTTTGCTAATAAAATGATATTTTGGCCACACACAGATCACCAGTTTTATGCTAAAAAACTATTTGACCAAATTGCAGTTTTCAAATACAAATAACCTGAACAGGCAAATATTAATTGTAATTGTTCTTGAAAAAAATTGATTATAATGCCAGTTGAACTAATGTCATTTACAGCTTTTTTATTTTTATGCATATTACTATATTATTTTAACCATTTATTGAATGCAAATTTCTTATATTATGAATAATTGTTATGTAATTATATTTATGTTTATGATTCTTCAAGATATTTTGTTTTTTATTCAATTATTTTGATATCTGATTTGATTATTCAAAATTAAACAATTTATTATATTGCTTTTAACTTAATACAATTTTATATAACAAGAAATATATATAAAGGTATATTTGTGATATGGAAATATTTTGGGTTTTTGTGTGTTGTTAAAAAATAACAGGACTAAATTTTTTAATATTATAAATGCTAAATTACCGAAATAAAAGTAAAATCATGAAATTGAAATAGAAATATCTGAGCAATATCAGAGAATAGTTTGATTTTTAATAATAAAAAGTTTGGTTTATATAATTACTATTTTATATAAAAGTTTGTTTTATAAATTATTTAATCAGTTTAGATAAAAACAAAATGGTTAACTGAATTTGAAAACTTTCTGTAGTTATTAAAAGAAATTTTATCAACTATTATATATTTTTATAATCATAGTAATCTAATCAGTTATTGTTTAGTATCTAATCAATCAATTTCTTTTTTATCAATTGTTTTGTTTTTCATATTTTATACAAGTCATAGGGAAATATGATAATTTATTAATTTAGTATATTTTTAGATTGTTATCTATATGATACTTTAATTTTTCTTTATAGTGGTTTGGATGTTGTTTCATTGTTAAAAGCTACAAGATTTTCTGAACATCTGGCTGAGAGCAAAGTTGTGATGGAAGGAAGTACTTTTGTTATTGCCTATGCCATTCATAAGCTCTTTGCCCCAGCAAGAATTGCAATTACTCTTTCTTCTACACCAATAATTGTTCATTATTTAAGAAGAAAAAATTTTTTACGATCACCTAAACCAAAATAAGCTGCCTATTGACAAATGTTTTCTGTTGTTATATTTTCATATTGTACATCAATCTGATCTTAATTAGAAATGAATATCATCAACAAAACTTTTAAATACACAGCTTAATTCAATATTAAAACTGAAGTTTTGTATTTTTCAAATACAGAATTCAATTTTAATATTGAATTAATAAAAAAGTTTAAGAAAAAATATATTAATATGTTTTATTATCTGGGGCGGCCACTGGTAGGCTTATGTTTACATATTTCTGAAGGATGGGGTTCAACAGGCCAGGCTCCACCCCTTCTGAAAAACTGGATGTGTGAGACCCGGATTTGATCGGATCCTCTAGGGTGGTAAGCCACAGCTTTACTACGTTGCCATCCGGCCGACGTTTATTGGCTAGAACCAAAATGCATTTAGCGAATAAAAATGGAGCATTTCTACTGAAACAATATTTACAGTTAATTTTTTATTAGGAATCAGTTGGATTGGCTGCATGGAAACACTTTGGCTTTCCAGTTTAGAGGACTTGGTTCGATTCTCAGATCCCACCTCGTGGAAATATTTATCAATTTATTAAAGGGTCCGGATCCGGCCCGTCGATTCCTGTCTTCCACAATCCAGGTTATTTCACTCCGCCATTTAGTACTCTACCTGAATGTAAAGTAGCGATATCTGTTACCACAAAATATGTTTTATTATAAATAAATTTCTTATTCAGATAAAAATAGTAATAGCAGAAACTGTTAAATGCTTTGATAATTTAAAAAATAATGAATATAAAGAATAAATTGGCCTAACATGTTTCAATCAGAATATTAATTATGTTATTGGTATTGAAAATATGAGTGTTAGTGACTATATTTAAATGCTTTTGTAGCCTCATGCGGACACATAGCTGCACTTGGGAATTATTGGTCTCAAGTGCAGCCATTTGGAACCTTTTTGGAATCACAGAACGCTTTTATTATTAAAAAGGCTTTGTAAAACATCAAAATAAACAAATTTATATTTAAGATCACTCAATCTTCAAATTAAGGAGAGAGAAATGTTGTAAATATATAAAGTTGTAAATACAGTATATTACATTTGTAGTGTCAAACTATATCGTATGTCACTTGAGTTGGGAGACAACAGAATATTTTTTCTGAATGATGATGTAACATCTAGGTACTGGTAACATATGTGGCACTGATGTGGAAATTGGTCCCTCCAAAATCGGCGCTTGTTGATCAGTCAGTATATGAAATTAACGTTTTTTAATATCTCCCTTTTTATTGTGATACTTTACTGTAGAAACCCAACATTAATCTGACATAATCAAATAGAGGAAGTATGCTGTGCTTTCTCCATCGTGGAGGGTTCAATTCTCGAGTCCCAGTTCTTTCAGGAAAGACCCAGTCTTTGCTCGTTAAATCCTTACCTGAAGCTGATTCTGCCAGGAGTAGGGACAGCTCGTGGTGGGCATGAAAATGCCCATCCGCTTAGTATCCACTGGGTGGAAAACAGCATTAAACCATACAATAAAAAATATAACCAAGATGGTAAGAGACTGCTTTATCATATGGCCATTCAGCAAACACAACTAATAAATTTTGAGTTGTGAGATCAGGATTTCATCTGGAATACATGAAAATATATTGTTATACTAATCTATTTATTATAACACCAAATTTATCTGACAGATATCGGTAAATGGTAATATAAAAGTAATAAAAAATAGTAAAACTTCGATTCCGTAATCTTTCTCACACTCATCCTGTCGACCAACTGGATAGATATTGATTTTTTTCTCAAATTATTATTATTAAATTTATTACCTTAACACGATTTGTTTACAAAATTATTTAATGATTAATTCCCGCTCCTAAAAATTAATTCAATACAATAAAAAATGTATAACAAAGTCTTAAATTTCAGTTAGGTTTACATATTTCTATATATAACGCAGAATACATCCCACAAAACGGTAATTAGAATGAATCTGGACAATTTAACAAGCGACATTTTATTAATATTTATAAATTCGAAATTCCGCATGATTTTCCAGAAACATTTATTGATAATTTGATATAAAAACTATTATAAAAATTGTTTTTAAATAAATAGTTTCGTTAACTATGTATAATCTGATGAAAAAATGCGATCCACTATATAGCTTTCTACCTTGCTTTTTTCTTTGTTTCATGTCTTTTTTTAGTGAGTTAAGTTATAATTAATGAAGCAATTAATAATACACTTGGGTTATTTTATATCTGGCAATAGCTACTTTTAGATCTCACCACAGGCTGGTGTGATGGAATCAACCAGAATGTTGAAGAATGGGGTTCTTTTTTCGTCAATAGATGACGCTATCTTTCATTTTATTAGAATATTAAATGATGGGTAAAACAAGCCCTTCCACAGGCTGTCCACCTCTGCGGAAGAGTCAGCCAGATTGTGAAGGACAGGGATCGACGGGCCGTGCCCGGTCCCCAGATAAACATTTTCAAAAGTTAGACCCAAGACTCGAATCTGAGTTCTCCAAAGGAGAAAATCGAACCGTTTCCACGTGTCCAATCCGGCCGACAAAGAATGGGGTTTAATGGATCGAGGAAAGCGGCGTAAAAAGCTATACAGGATAAATTTGCCACAATGGATTACTCACACTCATGGTGGTTATTTACTTTTTATTTTGAAGCCACATTCCACTTAGTAAGAATACTAAGTGACCTGGCGAAACAACTTCTTCCACTGGTTGTTCACTCCTGCAGAGAAGTCAGCTGGATTGTGAAGGATCGATGAGTCGAGCCAGACCAATAATAAATTTTTCCAAGGGATAGGTCCGAGACTCGAACCCGGGTCTTTCAAAGTGGAAAGCTGAACCGTTTCCATGCAGCCAAACCGGCCAATCACTCGTGGTGTTGTCAGCCAACAGATGATGGATAAAGTTCAACAGCCGAGCCCGAATCCTTTCTGAAAAATCTGAAGAGTCTAGAATTGAATGCGCCGTATCAACTTGCATTTGGAAGATCCAGATTCTATTCCGACATCCACTTAGTAAAGCCAACGTTATTTCAACTGAATGATTACGTAGTAAACAACATGGCCGTCCAGCTGATCTAACTAGAACTGTGAAATGGATTTTCGGTTTCGTCTCTTCATTTAGCCAGAATGTCATTGATAAGGCATATGCCTTCCATCTGAAACTTTTAAAATCTGCCCTACAAACTTTTTCATGTGAGTCCGGATTCAGCTCATCCATTGACTAGTAGATATGAATGGCTTATAGTGGGCTTAGAATGGCTCTGTCACTTCATACTTTTCCATATTCAGCTCATCCATTGACTAGCAGATATGAATGGCTTATAGTGGGCTTAGAATGGCTCTGTCACTTCATACTTTTCCATATGAAAAGTAGTGCGATACTATGGCCATATGGCTGAGTGATAACCCGTTGGCATGCCACGCAGGAAGACCCGGGTTCGCGTCCCGGGTGAGGCAAATCTGAAAAGTTTTTCGGGGTGCTAGGCCCGCCCGGCGATCCCTGTCCTTTACCATTGGCCCCCCTTCATGGGTATGGGTGCAGCCATACCCCTTCATGGTTGGAATTGGCACCGCCCTTTAGTAATCTCCCTGATAGGAAAGGGGCGTAAAAATGCAAAAAAGTAGTGCGATACTAAAAAAGAAATATTCTACTCCCAAATTACTTTTTTTAATATGATCCAGATCTCAGTTATTCATCCATATTATTACATCTTTTCAACATGGATACGAATAGCTCGTGATGGATTCTTAAATGAGCTTGATGCTGAATAAAAATAGTTGGAAAACAATGTAATAAAAAAATTTGATTAGATATAAAAATATTTAATTATTAAAGATTGTTTTTAGCCATCTTATCAGAGGTACAAAATTTTATTTTAAATTAAAAAATTAAATCATTTAATTAAATTATTAGATTAAATTAATTATATATACTTTAAAATAAAATTTTGAAATTGAATTATTGTATAATATACTATTCTTTTTAATATTCGAAATATAGAGGGCGTTAAGGGTAGTTTTGACCTGAATTGAAAATTTAAAAAGTACATTTCTAAATTTAAATCTTTGAAATCTTTAATTGTTAATTGATACTTTTTAAAGAATATTTTCTGTAAATTAATAACATAAAGGTAAGATTAAACCAATAATAATAATGTATTTTTAATTAGTATATTATATGCAATGTAACTAAAAAAAATGATTGTCCTGATTACAAACAATGAATCACTCTGTAAGATTAAATGACTATAAAATAAAATAATGAAAAGTTTAATATAGTTTCAATAAATGCTAGACTAAAAATTTGTCTAGCCAAAAACGGAGATATAAAACATGTATTATAATAGTACGTGACAAATAGTTTTTTTAGTTGTATGATGTAATTACATAAAATTCCGTTTTTAATTAATTAAAGAAAAACATGCCTTAATTTATAAACATTATTTGAAATAGCAATTATTAAAAGTTATAATTTCGTTAAAAAGAGAGTTTCATATAATTTTATTCATTTAGTGATGTGAAGTAAAATATAATTACTTATCTTAATTAATTATGTAGGAATTTAAGTCGTTTTCAGTTAAATTACATGGCTAGTATATAATTAAATATATATAAATACAAATAAATAGCAAGAGTGAGTTTGAATGATATTAATCACTCACTCATTGCATAGTATTAAAATAAACTGATTATTTTTTCATACCTTTTTTTAGGGATAAGGACAATATTAAATGTAAAGTTGTTGAAAATTGGATGCTTTCAAAAACTCGAACTAACGAGTCATAACAAAGAAAAGCTCTAGAAATCTCTAGTAGCCTACCCGAGTTTTTTCTATATATGTTATTTTAGATTTTTTCATTGAACTTGAAAGTTCACTGATCAATTATGGTCATACTGAACAGTTTGTGATTTTTATTATTTTATGATACATGGACTATTTTGATAAAATACAATGTTTCATAGATACTTATAGAAAGAAAAGAAGTTTAACATACAATACTCAATAATATTTAAAAACTTTAAAAAGATAATTGATAAAACTAAAAAAAATTAATAACATTAATTTCATTAAAATAAAAAGATAAAAAATTAATTCTTAAAAGTAATGTAAAAGCTTATGATTTATGTAAAAAAAAAATATGCCTAAAATACTACTATCTGATAAGAAATGGTTATTAAATTTATTTCCAAATTTTTAAAAAGTGATTAAAAACAGAACATTTATGGTTTTAAAAAAAAACCATAAATGTTCAGTAATAATAAAATAAGGACATTTTACTAAAATGTCCTTATTTTATTTTTGTATATATGTACAAATGTATTGGGAGCAGTAATTGAACTATGTAATGCAAGTCACTGTGTTATCAAAGGAACAATGATTCCTGAACACAAATGCAGAATTTTATGACTCAAAACACAATATTGTCTTAATTATTTTATGATACAGTATTGAAAAAAAAAAAATCTAAGATGACTCAAAACGAGGTTTGGGTGTAATTTAAAAATAATATGCAATGTAAAATTTGTGGTGTATTAAATGTTAAAGTCACATAGAAAAGGCATTAATTTTTATCTTTACATGTTATATAATGCATATTGAAATATTTTAAACAATAGACTCACACAAGCACTTTTTAGCAGTAGACACAGAAAAAGTTTTGCTAAAAAGTTCTTGTGAGAGTCTATTGTTTAATGAATTTAAGCAGTTTGTTTTATAACTTACAAAATATTTTAAGTTTTGCAGAGCTAAATTATATTGTTAACTGTAAAAAATAAAATAAATCAATGATCCAAATCTCTATTGTATTAAGATAAAATAGAGATTTGGAGTCCTAATTATTCTGACCAATTTTATGTAAGAAGTGAAACAATATTTACTACAGTGATGAATGTTATAAAATAATCCTAAAATCTTGAAATTCTGGAATTAGAAGTCACTTAATTCTGGCATCAGGATTTTCCAAAATTATCTGGGATCCCAGTATTTGAAATTCTGGGATTGAAATCACTAATTATTAGTAATGCTTCATTTTTTATTCTCTCTATTCCATTCAGCCATTAGCATTATATCTTATGCAGTAAGTCCTTGTTTAATAACACTTCACTTAATGTTGTTTCACTATTACATTGCAAGCAAAAACTAAATTAATTAATTAAAAAATTAAAGATTTTAAGGCAACAGAATGGAATAGTCTTATTTTCTTACATTTATAGCATAATTGACAGAAAATATGTTTGTCTTGTAAATGAATATTCTTATAAATGAATATATATTGTAAATGAATATGTTTGAGTCTTGTAAATATGTTTGAAACCTATAGTGCAGTTGTAGAAAACCAATCGATCATATTTTACATGAGCACTGATTCAAGTATGCAATATTATCTAAGAACATGGTATTAAACTATATTGCAATAAGTCAATTGATCAGATTCATTACATAGAAATGCTTCAACTTTTCAACCAATAGACCCAGGATTGAATCCTACCTTGGAAAAATTATTTTAGAGTCCAAGGCTGATTTCTCTATCTCAGTGTTTCTCAAACTTTTTTAAATCAGGGCATACTTGTAGAGTAATTTAAATTCTGAGGCACACTTTAAATTTCAATTACAGGAATACCTCTATTATCGCGGTTAATGTTGCCACGAAAAATACCGAATGTAATCTCTGGATCAATTAACCGAGCACTCATTACCCGTCCTTATCTGTGCTACACACCGCAAAGAGGCCAAAAGCCTGTCCGTAATGTCCTCGGGTTCTACACTTCTGAACATCTTGTATGTGATGCATCCTGATTCATCACCGTCCTTAAATCTGTTAAACTATTGTTACAATGTCTGCTCAATTACTACATCCCTATCGAATGTATGGCATATTTTTTTTCCTGTAGCATTAGACTTCGTTCCCAGTTTAAACTCGTACTGCATACAGGCCCATATAACACTGTCTGGGGTTCCCATGTTTGACCTGCTCTCACTGACATTCCTGATTAACTGTGGTAACCATTACCAGCTGGCTACAATCCTCAATTTTAGTCTTCTGGCTCTTTCCTCCATCTTTCAGCAGCATTGTAAATCTATTCAAAAGTATTGTATGAAATGTTCAATCAGTCCATTTCTTTTTTTTTATTAAATTGAGAAATTTTATGTTCCTTATCTCTTCAAACTACTACTACATTCTTCATTTAATCAATTCAATAGATCAAAATCAACTGATACCAATACTCTAGCTCAAATCTTTGTATTTTTTTCTCTCTCTCTGAAATTTCCAGGTCTCAAAACCATATAGTTTAATGCTTTATTCCACAGGAAACTTTAGAAGAATTTTATCCTTGTTTGATAGATATCTGTTTAGATGTCAACAATCAATTCTCTGATTAAAGCACTTTTTGCTCTAGCTAATTTAGTGTCTAGCTAGACTAGCTCATTTAATAAATTATAATTTGTATAACAAATTTCTATTATGGAATTGTCAAATTTTTACTATATTTGCAATCTTTCACATCTATCTTTTACAAATTATTATTATTTTAAATATAAATTTATTAATTACCTTTACTTGATGTATATAATACAGCAGCCTGGAAACACACAGTATTAGAATCTGTTAAATTATCTTCAATTGCAATTTGCATTGCAAATCCAGCATCAGGATTAACATTAGGCAAAGATAATAAATCAGTAGATCGAACAAAGAAATTTCCATGGAAGGTATGAATGGATAAACCTAAATTAAAAAAAAATTATTAAATGCATTGAGCATGATTATGCATATGAAATAAGAGTGCAGTAAACAATGATACAAAATAAACAAGAATTTAATCATGCAAAATTATTAATAAATAATTACACATGTAGAAACAAGTACTTTCTATCTCAATGCAGAGCGACCACCTTCAAATAGAGTGTAGTAATGAAGTGATCCATAAACTGCAGTAAAGAAGGGGGATATAGCTTAATGAAAAGAGAAAATGGAGCAACTAGCAAGGAAATTGAGAGAAAGAAAAGAAACTTTTAGAAAAATGATGATGTAGAAAAATTATGATAGAGAAACAGATGGAATAGAAGAAATGGAAGGGAGTGAATACATCACAAAGATAGAGAAGAGGAGTTACATAACTGCAAAAGAAAAGAGATTAATAATAATGATTGATGATAAAAACTGAGAATAAAAGGGAAAATTATATTATATATAAAAGATGATAAAAACTTATTTCAAATCAAGAAACTCAAAATTAAAATTTTTAGTATAGTATTTGTCAATAAATGGAGCCACATTGCAAAAGTTAATTTAATCATTAATTTCAGTTACTTTACATACTCGTATATAAGCCGAGGTTTTTTCTCAGAAAAAAATTTTTGGAGTGAGTGGGTCAGCTTATACACAGGTTAAAAAAAAATCAACTTTTTTGGCTGGAGAAATTGAAGTAATAAGCAAAACAGCCAACTTATTGATCATCACCAGGAAGGAAATTTTGCAATAATTCATTTAATATAATAAGGAAAATTTTATCTTACCCCAAAGTGATTGAGCACATTGTGCCACCAACTCCAACCTGTGTCTATACATCTTAATTAGGTAAGTGACACTATGCTGCACAATATGATGCAACATGAAAACTCTCGACAATCAATCAAGAATCTTACTTAGGATTCATATTTGGATGAAAAATATATTATTTTTCATTAATAATAATTAATTAAAAATGTTTTAATCCATTTGCTAGTAATCTATAAATGCCTATTATATTTAACTAAAGTAGATTAAAAAGTAACTAAAATAATGCTTAAAATAACAAAAAAATATTTATTTAAAATCTGTTCTGAAAAATAACTTTAGTCTATCAAAAAAGTTCATCATAAGCAAAATCAAACCTTCGAAATCACACGTTTAACGTCTAGAAATCATGTTGCACACATCATCCTAATGGTGTATGACATCATTGTTTGGATGATCCACTCATTTTAAAATAAGATCAAAGATTTGAATACGATAACTCAACTGAACTATAGGATAAATAAAACTTTGAACGGTCTCATCTTGTTCCATAGATGTATTCTAATGGAATTTTTACTAAGATAATTTAATATAAAATTTTTTCAGGAAAGAAAACAGTTATTCAATAACAAAAATAAAAAGAAAATATTTTTATTTAAATCATCAAAATTTATTTCTACTTGTTAACTTGATATTTTCAGAAGCTATTGTCATTTTAATGATAACGTCATATACAGACATCAATCTCACTTCAGAGTAAAGTAAAATTTTAATTTACCCAAAGTGATCAAGCACATTGTGTCACTGACTCCAACCTGTATTTATATAAGTACATCAGTTAGGTGATGCCGTGCTGCCGATGCATCACAATGCAGAGATTCTCGACAATAATCCAAGAATCTTATGTAGGCATGCTGTGCTGGATCACTTCAGGTTAAAGGAAAATTTTACCTTTAAAACTGATATACTGGTGTTTGTATTATTATAATTTATTTTATATGTATATATTTAAAGTTTCAATAATAATTTATTTTATATGTATATATTTAAAGTTTCAATAAAATATTTATTTTTGTAAATGGCATTATATCGATAGTCAGAAATATCAAAGTTCATATAATTTATCTTTTACAAATTTTTATTGAATTATCAAGTGCTAAAGTCTGGGATAGGCTTATACACAGGTTTCACATTTTTACCGATTTTCAAACTTTGAAGTTGGGGGTTGGCTTATACATGGATCGGCTTATATTCGAGTATATATGGTATTTCAAAATTAATTTGTAATGCTAAAATTATTTGGCTGATGTTTGGTTAATGTTTGATTATTAATCATATTACATCATCTGTAATAGAGCTGTAAGAAAATATAGTTAATTTTAAAGAAAGACAGGAGTACTAATACTAGTGATTATTAATTCCTAGTGAGTTTGTTAGCTTCAATAGAGTTCATAGTAGCAGACTATATTTGCAATAATGACATGGAGGAATAATATAATTACCATAATAAGAATATATAATAAGAAATAATAAAAATAATTATTATAATATAGTATAATAAAATTTGAAGAAAAACTTGATATCTAGTTTTCAAAAACTGTATAAACAGATTAAAAAATAATTCATTGTACATTTTGAAATTATATTATTTCCAAATTTGTAAGAAGAGGCTGAGACAATATAGAAATTATAATGATCTAAATATTAACACTTTTAATATGAAATACAAATTTCCGAATAGTTTCATTTAGTTTGATATAAATACGGATAATTATTGAAACTATTAATTCCATTTTGAAATTATATTCTATGTAGACTTTCTAAAGATTATTTCTCCCAATGGCATATATCAAATATCTTGACAATCATTTCATTTATTTTAATATCTACTATAATATCACTTTATTACCATAATAATAAATTTTTGTTTGATGGAGATATGGACTGTTGATTTTGAAAGTGGTGTAAGTCCATTTTTTTAAAAAACTGAAATATTACATTAATTTAGTGTAAACTTTTTATTTATGTAATATCTCGTTGTTTTAAAAAAATGGACTTACACCACTTTCAAAATAAAATGATCCATATATTAAATTTTTTCAAATTACATTATTATAGGAAATGCTAGAGATAATGTACCTAATACAATAATTCTAAAAAGAAAATTATTAAATAAAATAATATTTTTGATCATAAACTATAGGTCTTCAATTATAGAGCTAAATATAGTACTATATTTAAGGACTTATAAATGATTGAAATATAAAAATATTAAGAATGATTAAATAAGTTTCGAAATTTGATATAGTATTACTATGATATTATATTAAACAAAGTTTCATAAATAATATTTTAAATATGATAATTTACAATAAAATATACATATATATATATATTTTTTACTTTAGATTTGTTCATATATTTATAATAACTAGATACTAATAAGTATTATATAAGATGAAAATAATATAAAAATATAATTACTATATGTCAGATATACAGTTAAACTTTCTAATTAGAACTGCTATATTTTCTTTAGTCTTACATATGATCCATTCAAGCACTACAAGCCTGTAGTGCTTGAATGGATCATATGTAAGACTAAATGTCAGATATAGTCATAAAAACTATGAATTGTTATTTCTGACAAAATATTCCTTCATTGCTGTATCAGTATGGAAACAGTCAAAATTTAAGGTTGTCAGTGGTGTTTATGACACTGATAGCCTCTCTCAATATACAGCATTTATTATACAAAAATCAACATTTTTTGCATTACTGTATTTTTGCTTTTATTCTGTTCAACATTAAATCTTGCTTATTAAATCTTTACCAAACACAATTTTAATTTCTCTCTGTTAATATTATGGTGCACTTCTATATTGGTTTTTAAAAGTATTTTTGTATATATAACATGTATTTCTTCTCTCTTCAAATCATTATAATCTATTATTCTATGTATCTATAATGTCATATATTAAATTTTAAGACTTTTCTGCTATTTTTAATATTTTTATATTGTGCTTATTGATTAGCTTAGAATGTTGAACTCTAAAATTGAAGAAAATGATACAATATCTGCATTCTGTTAATAAAAGCAGATATTTCTTGCTTTTGAAGAAAACCATTCAATTCTTAGTATAGGGTTGAAAAACATTAGTATATAATATTTACCTATTTTTAAGATTTGTTCCAATGATATTTGCATTACAAACAGGATACATTCTTGCAATGATGTAACTGAATCTAGTATATGCATTTAGGGTTCATCTAAATTTTATATATAGGTTTAAAAGTTTTGTCCCCCTCTAGGCTTATATAGAAATTAAATTTTTTTTCAGGCAACATTAAATATTACATGATAAAATTTTTTAATGCTTTTTCCAAAATTCTTTTACTAGAAGACAAAGTTATGAGTTTTAATTAAAAGTCAAAAGTAAATCCAGTTTTGTTTGCATAATAAATAGAGTAAACTTGTATGACAAAATTTTAAAGTAATAGCAAGTATTTTCATTAATTATATATATATAAAAAAAAAACAAAATTATTTATATATAGCCATAATTAACTTGTTATATATCATGTAGCTAATTATAATTATACTGTATATATAAATAATTATTTTGGGAAAATATTTTACTTTTACAATTTATTTCACATTTAATGAAACTAATGATTGTTTAACTGTCAAAAATTTATGTTGGTTAAAATTCTGACAAAAACTATCTAATATTAAGTTTTCTTTCTGTGTCACTTCTTAATCACTCCTAACTCCACAAAAAATGTCAATGTTACATACAAACACCCACATACATTAAATTATAAATAAAATAATTTAAATTTCTTTTTATATTTTGATGTTTGGTAAATAAGGATTTTTTTGTTTTAGCTGATATTTCTCAAGATCTTAGAACCTCCCATGATTCACTATTTATTCCTTCTCCATATGGAACAATTAATTCAAAAGTATGATTTAAAATTATTATATGCCTAACAATAACATATAATCATACCTAATTTTTTTTAATAAATCTTTCAGAAAAATGAATTCAGTTATCATTCTTTTAACAAACCTCCACTGACACCAAGATCCTTAGATACCATGAGACCTTTTTCTGCAGATTTATTTCAGTCCAGTACACTCCGGGAACAAAATATTCACAGTGGTGGAAACTTACTTCGACCATATTCAAAGGTGAAAACTTGCATGTCTGAGATTATCATATTTACTCACGTAATTCATGCATTTTTTGTTGTCATTTCAAAATCTAAATAAAAGGTGAGTGCTTTAAGTAAAGAAAGGATTATATGTTTTATAAAAAGTTTAAATCATGACAAGCAATGCTTTTTCTAATTAGTTGTTTTTGTTATTTAGTTATACTACTAACTTCAATTGTGATCCATTATATATCATTGTTTCCTTCTTCAGAATAATCATTTATCCACTTCAAATTCATTTTCTTCATCCACTTTTTCTTCTGTATGCCACAAAGCATCATTCTCACTGATCAAGCATATTTGAAATTCCAGATTTTAAAAAGCTTCTAATAATTATTTTGGCTTCATCCTGTCTCATGCCTTCATTATCCACAAACACATAAATTCAATTGACAACTATTTTATCTTTCCTTTTAAATGCTAAGTCTACTCATACTATTACAATTCAATATGATAGTAAGGCTTTTCAAACATCAATATAATAATTCTTGCTAATTCATGGAACAAATTTCACAAAATATAGTGTTAAATACATGAAATATTCAAAGATATATATATTTTTAAATATTTCATGGTAAAAATTCAGGTGTGTGAATTACATGATAGCATTAATTATGTGAGTAAATACAGTAATATAGTTTTGAATCATAACTGCAGTGCATTGTAATTTTTTTAGACTCCACCACCCAGGTTTCATTCTGGCAGTTTATCAAGACCACCAAGTTTAGAAGCATCATCAATTATACACATTCCTGCTAAATCTATAATAAACAATAGCAAAATATGGGAAACACCACAGAAATTGCATTCTTCCTCTCTTGCTTCACAGGCTACATCCTATCAAAGTCTCTGTAATCCAAGTTTAGATAATTTTAACTCAGGAAGGAATAAAAAATCAGGATTTTTTATGCAAAATAATTGGTTCAGAAGGAAAAAGAGAAGTAATAGCACTCCAGAATTGGGTAATACTTAGTAGATTTGATTTTAATATTTTTCTGGAATAATTAAATAATGCAAATTGGAATCTTCATGGTAAAAAGTTGTTTCATTTTAGCACAGTGTGAGATTCAAGACTGCAATGATAATATTTCTATATCCAAGTCAGGATTTCAATATTCTTCTCTACCGACAACACCAGTGCCACCAGAAAAAGAAAAGAAAGGATTTAAAAAATTATTTGGAAGGTTTTGAAAAATTATTATTAAATATCTATATTTTTTTGTATAAATAAATATGTAATAATTGGAATTTACTCCTATAGAACAAAGCATGATAAGTTTTCAAAATTAAGCCAGTATGAGCAAAAATTAAATAGAGTGAATAAAGAATGGTCTCCCTCTCTCATGATTGATCCCATGTAAGTAAAAAATAAATTTTGGTTTAGAAATTATATTTATTATAAGAAAACCTTTTTACAGCCCCAAAACAAAAATGAAATTCACTTTAGAAGGGTGAGTTTCTGTTAGTTTTTTAAAAGGTACTAAGGTACTAACTTCACTAATGATGTGTATATGTGTGCTCAGTAACCAAACACTAAAAACAGAAAATTAACAAAACATTTTGCTTAAATATAACTATAAATTATAAGTAATGACTTTTATAAAAATTTCCATTTTAGAATTGGTGTACCTTTTTCTAACTGGGATACAGATACAATTATTGAATGGATGGATGAAATTGGCTTAGGAATGTATCGTAACGAATGTAAAAAATGGATAAAGAATGGTGATCAGTTACTGAAAGCAACTAATACTAATCTAGAAAAAGTATTATATGCATTTTTTGAAAATTATTATATTTTATGATGCACATTTAAAGTATGAATTTTTAATAAATAGGAATTAAAAATCAAAAATAATCTCCATCGGAAGAAACTTCGTTTGGCTTTACAAACAATCGGATCAGAGAGTAAAGGTTTAGACGAGGTATCAGGACAGCTAGATTATCATTGGGTGATTAGCTGGTTAGATGACATTGGCTTGCCACAGTACAAAGATATATTTGCTGAAGCTCGTGTAGATGGAAGAGTCTTGCATTATTTAACTGTTGTAAATAATATTCCTACCTTCATTTTTATTTTTGATTTTTAGACTATAATCCTATATAGATAATTTCCTTTATAGGAAGATTTGATTACCTTAAAGGTAACAAATTTGTTACATTTCACCAGTATTAAAAGAGGTATTCAGATATTGAGAAGATATAATTTTCATCCTTCATGTTTAATAAGAAGATCAGTTCCAAATGAGGTAAACTACTGTATATTAAAAGAGAAAATTTAAATATCCTATTTTTATCAACATTATTTATTTCAGGAAATCTCAACAGAATTGATTGTGCGGTGGACAAATCATAGAATTATGGAATGGCTTAAAACTGTTGATCTTTCAGAATATGCTCCCAATTTGCGAGGAAGTGGTGTTCATGGTTCTTTAATGGTAATGGTTTTCATATCATTTCATATTTAAAAATAATTGCAAAGCTTTTATAGTGTTAACCAAAATAACTGCATTATCTTACGTGTGTTGTAAACTAAAAATAAGTCAGCAACATAAGATCTAAATAATGCTGTATAAGGCATATTTAAAAGCAATAATTATTTTTTATAAAAAAGTTATTGCTTTTATAAAAAAATAAAATTATAACTTTTTTATATCTATTTTTTATAACTTTTTATATTAATTTATAATTTCCCTGAAGGTATATGAAAACAGCTTTAATGGTGATCTCTTAGCATCTTTACTTAATATTCCAGTATCTAAAACACTTTTAAGAAGACATTTATCCCTTCGTTTCAAAGAACTCTTGGGAAATGAAGTAATGATGAATAAGAGAGATTCTGAAAATAAGCCTGGTTTTGTTCTCCTCACTCCAACTGCAAAAATCAAGGTCAGTTTTATTTAAATTATTATAGATATGGAAAAAATGCAATTAACATGCTTAAGAAAGCACTGATGTAGGCAGGGCGAAAGAGACAATTCAGGTTAAGTTTCCGAAACAGACCTATGTTAGATTTGGAAGATTTTGTTTGTCCTTTAGAAATCAATTTTCCAGATTACAATATGCAAGAAATTCCACAAGAAACCAATACCACTGATCAGGTAAACATGAATGTACTTTAATTTTAAAACTTCTTTAATTGTGTTTTAATATATCAATTTATAATTCTAGAATTATGAAAATGAAACAGGCAAAGATAGTTCTTTCTCACCAGTCACAGATACAAGTGTTTAAAAAGTACTATAATTCAAATAAAGCAATACGAGAATATTGTTATTTTCACAATCAAAACTTGTAAATATTTATTGATATTTTTTAAATTACAAAAATTTTAATTTTTTTACAATAATTATGGATCTTACATAAATAAAATACAATAATGATTATTTTTACATTCAGTTTAGAACAATTTTTTCTTTAAAATTATGAAGTGATGAATAAATTCTATAAATACTTTCAATAATATAATATTTAAAAATAAAAATATAATTACATCAATAATTTACAAAGTTTAAACATAAATTTTATATCTGCTTTTCAATTATGACAAATGTAATTCTGGAATTATAGAAAAATTTTATTTACATAATATTTCAATCACAAAGTAAAAACGCATCAAAAAATATATATACAATATAGCAAAAGTTTATTAATTCTCTATAATTATTAACAGTTATGTAACAAAAATGTTTACGAAAGTGGTTCAGTTGACCTCTGTTAAAATTAAAATATGCTAAATATCATATATGATATTTTCAAACTAAATATTTAAAAATATAAATTGTTTTGAGAGTAACTTTTTATTCCTTAATGAAAATCATGAAGTATCAAGATTTACTTTTTCTTTTCATTTCTAATCTTAGAAGATTAGAAATAAATAGAATATAAATCAAAAATTAATTATTGATATCAAATTTGTTAAATATTAACTTATTTCAGTACTTCTCAGAAGCTTCATAATTATTTCAGTACTTAAATTATAATTTAAATAATTTAAATAAAAGCTATTCTTTGCATTATGTGATTTGGACGGAATATTAAATAGGTATTAGAGTTTAAAAAATACTTCAAGATCATTATAATTATATTACAATATTCTCACATTTAATAAAATTATCATCATCATTATTATTATTTTTTAAATAATGCTAACAGAGAAATTTTGTGTTATAATTTTACTTGATTTTAACTTTTATCAAAAATAACTGAATTAAATGAAAAGAGATTAAACAAAATTAGATATAAAATATTTGTAAAATTATTCTTTCATTACAACTATATCAAGAATATATTGAAAAATAAGAATTTTCTCTTTCATTTTAATATATTATTTTAGAAAGCAATTATTATTATTGAAATTAATATATAAATAAATGTGGGGCAAAGAAATGAGTTCACAGAACTCTGGCCTATCCGGCTTTTTTGTTATCCGGACTGCCCTTCCACCACATTAGGCCGGATACTCGGGAGTGTACTGTACTAAAATTAAATTTATTGGCTTAAATTAACAAAATAACTCTGGACCAACATCTGCACTGTAGAAAAATTCTCCTGTACAGATGTTGTATTGCTCTATCCCCACTGCACCATTAAATGAGGTGTATATCTGTCAATTCTGCATAAGAATAGTGATCCATAACACATTCATAAAGATTATATTAAGCAATACACAACTACAAAACCAGAAAGAATTAGCAATTTAATGTTCAAAAATGAATGCTGTGCTTGTAAAACAATTATGTTTCATTTAAACAATCAGTCACTAATTTAATAAACAATCTGTTTTTAATGTTCTAAATTTTTTAGGATAGTTTTTTAGTAGTTAAAATTATAGATGATTATAAAAATGCAAATAAACATATTTTAAAAATATTTTTTGACTGCACTAGAAATGATGTCACAAAACTTCCATGCTATATCTTAAATGGAGCCTCAAATCAAAAAATGTGACTAGACTTTTTTACTCAGAATTTTATCTTCTACAAGTCTAAATTTTGCACAATCTTTTTGAGATTGCCCTGTACAGTAAGACCCCGTTTAACATGGGGGATTTAACACCTTTATGTAAATTATTTTTAACAAATAAAACCATTTAAGGCAGAACCTGAACAAAAATTCAGTAACAATTCTTTTTTCTGATTTTAAAATGTTTCATTTTGTTTATTATTAAAAAAGAATTCCAAAGAAACCAAGCGTTAAACGAGGTTATCTTAACACACAAATAATGGGAATAGGTGAAACAGGACAGTGAATAAAAAATATATACGTACTGTACCTTTTTTTATTTTGTAACATGTATTATTACTATTGTATTACATTAATTATAGACATTTTTATTGCTAATATTATTTTGTATTCATAAATCATTCAGGAAAATCAAAAATATTCAAGCAAATAATTTGTTTGTGATGAGGAAGGTTCTTCCTCATTTGATACTTTTTGTTTTTTCGTTAAGAATCATCTAATGAAAAATCTTTACCTTTTCCTCTTTCGTTCAGCAATCAACTGTAGATAGTAAGACATTGCATCCACGACACTTCATCTCGCCTTTGAACTTTTATCAAAATTTGGATCATTTTGTATAAACTGATCCATAATTTCAGTAATAGTGGCTAAACTTTAACTGTAAAATAATGTTGTTGAACAATCATAAATATGAACTGTGACCACAGCAGACTTTGGGCCGTACTGCACTGAACTGATATCAAATGCATGGCGAGACAGCATAGGAGTATCGAAGCAACAAATTAGTGCAATTTCGGATTTATGTGAGTACAGGTATAACAGTTTGAAAAACCATGCCAAAGTGAATCAATAAAATATACAGAATTTGAAAAAACTGTGTTATATTGAAACAGCATTAAACGGTAAATGGAGCAGTGATAAGCAGGGTCTTACTGTATATATATTTGATGTTAAGTAAGAATATAAGACTTATATAATATTTAAAATTTTTTATAATTGAACAATTATAGAATTTTCTCAATTAAATAATGAAAAAATTTATATCATTTCTGATCTTCTGGTACATCAAATAATTTTAGAATATCTCAATCCCCAAGATGCCAGACTATTGGACTTCTACTGAACAAAAAAATACATACATAATTCATGCAGACAGAAACTGATATATACAGGGTGAGTCAAAATTATGTGAACACTATTTGAGAGAAAGCATTTAGTCAGAGTTTTCGTTATAAGAGTCTCAACCTGCCCACCAGTACAATTAATGCACATAAACCAACATTCAACAGTACAATTTAGTGCCAGCTCAACCTGCCTACCAGCACGATTAATGCACATAAACCAATGTTCAACAGTACAATTTAGTGCCAGAACACACAATTTGGGGGAAATGTTAGATATCACACCTTTCATTCTGTCCTTGAGTTCTTCGATGTCTCTCACTTTTGTACTATACAGGCACTCCTTTATTATACCCTGTAACCAGAAGTCACAGGGTGTGAGATCCAGAGATAGGGGAGGCCATGCCAATGGTCACATAATTCAGATTGTTTTGATGTCTCTCACTTTTGTACTATACAGGCGCTCCTTTATTATACCCTGTAACCAGAAGTCACAGGGTGTGAGATCCGGAGATAGGGGAGGCCATGCCAATGGTCACATAATTCAGATTGTTCACATAATTTTGACTCACCCTGTATATTAAAGAACAATTTACCAATCACATTAATTTGTGTGTGGTAGTTTTAAAAATTTTTCAAGTATAAATTTATAAATGTTTTCAAATTTGAAAGCAGACTTTTTCAAAAATTATGGATTTAAAATTACAAAATATAAAAAACATTTTATATTGGAACCTAAATGGAGAAAATTTTAAACCAGAAATACAATATTTAGGAATATTGGATAGTTTTATTCAGGGCTGGGGAGCTGGAACTGGAGTCTGAGCCCGGAAGTTTTGGAGGAGCCAGAACTAAGCTATCATATTCAGTGGAGCCAGAGCTGGAACTGGAGCCATTAAAATTTCTGCTGGCTCCAGCTCCTAACCAGCTACCATATATACTCAAATATAAGCCAAGCCTCTGACTTTAAGAGTTTGAAAATTGGTAAAAATGTGCAACATATGTATAAGCCTGCCCCGATTTTAGCACTTATAATTCGATAAAAATTTGAAATCAATAAATTATGTGATCTTTGATTTTTAGTTACGGATATATTAATGTCATTTGCCAAAATAAATATTTTATTGAAACTAAATATATACATATAAAATAAATTATTATAATGCAAGCACCAATATATCAATTTAAAAGGTAAATGCATGATAATAAGGTAAGTGATGTTTCATGGTAGCAGTCATACCAAAAAAACTTTTATAGTGATGGAGCTAGAACCAGAGCTAAAGCCTCAGTTTTAAAACAATGACTCCCGAGCTGGAGCTAGAGCCACAGCTGGAATATACTGTGGCTCTGGAGCCAGTGCCGGAGCCTAACCTATTTCAAGCCAGCTCCCCAGCCCTGGTTTTATTAGTGTTCAATATTTTTAAGGGGCTTAAATCAGAAATATAACAAAGAAAAAAATTATAAACAACAAATACATAATTAGTTATATGGCAATAAAGATGTTGATTCCCTCTAGTGGATAATTATACTCTCACTTTTTCAATTATTCTTTCAATTGATTCATTCTGATGAATAAAAATAATTATTAAAAATGTCTTGATAGAAAAAAATTATGCACTGATCAAAGTTTATTGTTTATAATTCAAAGGGAAAAAAACACTATACAAGCCACTTTTTAGAAATATTTCTCTACCATATTTAATTTGTTCAAACTATGATAAGATCTTTTTCTTTTGCAATTTCCAATAAAAAAATTTTAATATGTTTTTCACTTTTTCAGTACAGGAATGTAATCTTTTCAGAACATTGTGATATCTTCTGAAAAGATAGAAAGATCAAGATAGATCAAGTTTTCTAGATATTATAAATAAATAAAAATATACATTTAATATAATGATGTAATAACATCTTTATGTATATTATTTTTTAACAAATAAAACCATTTAAGCAGAACCTGAACAAAAATTCAGTAACAATTCTTTTTTCTGATTTTGAAATGTTTCATTTGGTTTATTATTAAAAAAATCTGATTATCTGTTTTTTCATTCTTAAGATTTGAAATTAAACTAAATATGATATTTTCACACTAATTTGTTTAAAGAATAATAAATTCTTTTTATCAATGTAAATTACCTTTTATATGGAAATCAAAAAGATCCAATAAAATGCTTAGTAAATCTATAGCATTTAATATAAATCAGTTTAAAATATTTATTTTACATTAATTTCTATTTTAAAATATTAAGTTATTTATTTCTGGCACAATATTCCTTAACAATTGAAGAACCAAATAATATCCAAATTCAAACAAAAATATGAAGAATTAAACATGCATTTTCTTTATGATTTTGAACTTATTCAGCATCACAATGTCACCTTGGATATGTTGCCAAATTTTACAGATCCCATTCACATTTTGAAAGAACTGGTAACTGCTACAGACATTTTCTTTTATTTAGAAATATAGGCATCCTTTGACTTATGAAAGTTATTGGGACTTTAAAAACTGTTTGCTGAGTGAAAATTCATAAATTAGAAACTCATTTCCTATTAATTCCAAAATAAAGATTTTTAATTGCTTCTTGGATACACAATTTAATTATAGATGTTAATACATGTTATGATAATTATTATTTACTTAGCATATTTCTTGCCATTGAATTTTGAATTTCAGAGCTGTGAAATGCCAAGTGATCTCCAAATTTAAGCATAACACAACAATAAAGAAGCAATCGTTGTATTTTATTTATTAATTAAAATTATAAATTTTCGTCAAATATTTCTTTAAACTTATATAATTCTCAAAAATGTTCATCCTCCTAAATTATTAAAAATAAATTCAATTTTCTGGAAGTTATTATTGATGTTTTTAATTTATCTGCTAAAACTTCATTAATTATAAGTTTTATTACAGTAATTATCTTAATAAAACTAATAGTCACAAAATAATTTACTAATTTAAACAATTACATTGATTATATTTAGTATATTCTAATAGAAAACAAAATACTGTCATAATTCAAGTTTTTATAGTATATGGTTAAAAATTATAGATTTATACATCTGGAATAATATGTAATCATTGTTTTATGAAGCTTATTATAGTTGCAAAAACCATTGAAGAATGCAATAATACCCAAATTAAATTATTGATATTTTCCAAGTACTGGATTCAATACCAGATTTAATGAAAGCAGAAGTGAATTTTTTCTTAAAATCCACAGTGGTATACACAGTAAATTTGATATATCTGATGCAATCAATGAAGAAAATGGGCAAGAAAATCATTGATTTAAACAAATTATTGTGAATAATTGATTGATGATGATATAGTTTCTTTGCAAAAGCAAAAATTATCTTCACAAAATGAAAAATTTTATAGATTTATGGTCTTCATTAAACTGAAAACTCATCAACTGAGAGTTCATAAACTAAGGGACACCTGTATACAGATTACATATCAAACCATATAATATCAAGCTATAATAGAAATGAATTTGTTTATATTTGGATTGGGGCAACTCATCTTCACGTCATTTCATTATTACTTTATACAAATTTTCACTGCTTTCTTTGATATTTTTAAAATTTGCCTATAGGAATAGGGAATTATGAAAAAGAGAAACTGATTTTCTTATATAATCACACATTAATTTTCAGGGAAAACCAGTTTTCTAATCATATTCATGCAGAACCTAATTTTAATCAAATACTAATTTTTTACTTACTTTTTCTGGATCAATTTTATCATATAACCTTAATAAAAGAAGAACTCTATCCCTAATAATATCCAATGTCAGAGGTTCTTTAGCACTATAAAATCGTTTTTGAGTTAACACCATAGATGATGCCTAAATTTAAAATATTTTTAAATAATTAAAAAAAGAAAATATTTTATTTTGTTTAATGCTTCATTTTTAATTCTAATATAGCCATACCTCAAAGTTTAATGTTCTTTAATTTTTTACACAAACATTAATTACTATATATAGTACTTAATTACTTAATATAAACATAATTTCCCCGATATATAATACAGGAATCTTCCAAATTTTTATATTGTAGATAGAAGTGAAACTACATAATTTTCAAGATGACATAAATTGAGATTGTATTTTTTGAGAAAATCTATGTTAAAATAGTATAATTGGTTCCAGACCAAAAATTTTGAATAAAATAAAAAAAAAAAGATATTCAGCATTTATGAGATTTACAAAAAATATAAAACATGATAAATTCAATGACAATTTATGGAGAAAAAGATATTCTCTCTTGAACAATAGCCTATTTGGATAATCACTAATTTGTATTATTGGATGTCCAATAACAGAAATTGAGATAAGTCTCTGACCATAGATTAAGGAAATCAAGTACTGAATTTTATGAGATAAATACTTCCTCTCTCTCAGAATCTCCTAAAAGGAAGCATTTACTTTATTCCTTGCCTTATTGTTGCTGCTTATTGCTCATTCAAATCAATATCCTATCAACATTACTTCAATGAATCTAAATGCCTTCAATTTTCAGTGTTATGATCTAATTACTAATCTATAAGTTCAGGTTATAATTAAATCGTTCAGGCACACTTTGCTTTTAAATTTCAAAAAGACAATCAAATTTGAGCTCCTCATCATGGGAATCATAAAAAATTCTTCAGAAATCAACTTTTGGACTGGCCTATGACTCCTGAATATCATGAAAAAAGTAAAACTTTCTTTCAGATATACTGTATTGTTTTTTCAGCAACTTTCCTCCATGTCTGTCATAAGACAGTCCAAATATGTTAAGATCTTTCTTATAAATCAAGGGATTTATGTACTCAACACACACAAATTTAACTTTACATAAAATATTTTCCTTAACTATATCTTTTAGCTAAAACTATAAGCATCTATTGTAAATTACAAGAACATACATGCTGGTTTGCAATATTTAACACTATATTATTTATGTTTCTGTATATTGTTTGTTAATCTTAATTATCTTATTACTGCTATGAATAACTTAGTGTAGATGCAATCATCATAGTCCATCTGATCCCGGGAATTTTTGATTCAGAATTTTTGTGAAAAGATTATTTTATGACCTCAAAATTCAAATTGCGTAAAAAATGTCTATTCTGATTATTTGAATAAGTCAGAGAATTGCTATATATAATCACTTAAATGAAAAGAGTTATTGAATTCTACTCATAGGTTTAGCTGCTAGAACAAAAAAGATGAAATGAAACAACTATCAGATAGTAAGACAAAAGATTAAAAGAAAGTATGAAGAAGAAAAGATACAACCCCTTTGATTGCTCTAATAACATCTAGTTTAATGTGAATTCTAACAATGGGGATAAGTAAGTATATAATATAAAACTATACTTCATATTATAATTCATAATTAAGTAGAAAAATATATTCTCAACAAGTTATGTAATTCTGTGGTTGGTAGGGTTTACTCTAACTTACAAAATGTTTTAATATTTTAATATTTCTATGCTAAGTTTTTAGAAAATTTCCATTTAATATTTATGTAAAGTGGAATTTATGTGCATCAGATACTATATGAAGTAAGATATGGCTATATTTTCTATTTTAAAATAAATAACTATTTTGATAAAATAGAATTCTAATATTTTAATTTACAGTATTACTAAAATTTCATAATAATAAACAATTCAGAATTTAATCATACAATTATGCACTGCTTAGCATCCACCTGGCAATGCCTATTTGCATGTATGTCTGAGGTCCCAGAGTAAAAAAAATATCTTTTGCTAAAACGAAATAGTGGATGTAAGCAGCATAGAGCATATTCTTCTTCTATGCTGGTTATAGATCCCAGAGGCATATTTATATTTAAGCATGATGCTTAAATATAAATATGCTCTATAGGATATTTAAGCATGTAAACAAGATTGTATCTGTAAAATGGCATTGTACATATTCAATTTACATTACATTAAATATATGTTTAGTACACTTATTGTACATTTACTATAATGTAAATAATTAATTACTGTATAAAAATAAGGAAAAACAATTTACTGTACAATAAATGTATTGGGTATGATTTAGTGTAACTGCAAAACTACCAATATGAATTAATATGTAAAAAAGTTTAAACATAAGGTTTGAACAATCTGAAAAATAAAACTTTATCATTGCAATATTCAACCTTTTTTCAGTTGAACACATTTTAATATTTTAAAATTTGGCAGCACACCTAATTATTTTAAATAATAATTTAGATTTAACAACAAATTTTCATTAACAGATTATTGTATTTATTCTTATTACATTCAGATTACATACATACTCATACACGGGATCATTAAATGGCGGCACTTATTAAGTTATAGTGCCACCTACAGATTTTGTCTTTTTAGAGAAACTATAATTTTAATTTTTATTCCTTAATTTTTAAATTATGAATAACGACAAAAAAATTTGACTGTCGCAGAAATTCGACGGTTAGATTTTTCTAACGATACCCTATTTAAAAATTTGAGGATTAGATTTTTCTAATGATACCCTATTGATATAAATTAATAGGTTACAAAAGGGATATCCAGAATAAACATTCAATTAGACTGCAGAAAACACAAACTACAAGAAATATTACTCAAGAGCCCTTTAGCAGTCAAAAGATTTTTATTCACATTAGGTGCATTTTTCATGTCATTCTGGAAAATATTATATTAATTAAACAGTTTCATAATTATAATTATTCTTTAATTTAAAATTTTTAAACTTTAAATTATTAATAGTATCAAATTATAAAGAAATTTTCCCCAACACACATCTGATTAAAAAAATTAGATATTGTATTAATATATACAGGTAATTTTAAAATATTCAGTTGATAGCATAGTATATGAAATTACTAGTGCTGTTCATAATTAGTTAATCAATTAACCAATACTATTTCTTTGAAAATCTTAAATTATCAAATATAAAATAATCAGTTTTGTTGTTTACCAATTATGTTTATAACCAATTAGGATCTAATTATGATTAATTGATTATTAATCACTTTTGAATTATAATTGCTCTAAATCAGGGGTTCTTAACCTTTCGATGACTCCAGACCCCCAATGGATTGACCAATACTGTCCCATATCCCTTTCACTTGACTGTCAAAATATTCATCACCATTCTTTATTGTACCACCCAAGTATAAATTAATATATTACAATAAATACCAGTACACAGAGATTGAATCCTATACCATTCAAGAGATATGGATACCCCAGTTAAGAACTCCTGGTCTAAATAGTAAATTGATCAAATTTGTAATAAGCAGTTATAATTATTAATTATAAGAAATGCTATTATCAGTTAACAGAACATCCTAGTAAATCATGATTAATTATATAGTTATACTTATATTGTAAACAATATAAAAAAATAATTTTAGACAACTGTCATAACCAATTTTGTTTATAATTGAAACTGTACTAAATCAAAGCTGTAACAATAGTAAATTTATAAATATTTTTTGATGTAATATATAAAACGATATTAATAATGGATAATACAGGCAACATAAATATTAAAAAAATTTAAATTAAGAAAGTTATAAAAATAGGAATTTTTCAAATGAATAATATTGATAATCTAGAATAAAATAATACTGAAAAAAAGCTTTTCAAATGGCTATACAAGATCAGGCAATTAAGTTTCTGGATTAATTTAAATTAATAGTGCCAATAGTGATGCAATGTATTGATAGTATGCATAATGGGATCAAAATTAATTAAATTTTGAACAAATTGCAGTATCATTTATAGTGATATATATACATTAAATTTTTTGTTAAATTTGAATCATGCAGTGCACTGTTAAACAAACAATTATAAAATTTTTTTATAAAACAATAAATTTCTGATTGAAATATTGAAAATGTTATAAAAAGTTCAAATAAAGCAATTATATCTGAGTCACAAATCTTTCTGGACCAAAAAAGATTTAAAGAAGCAAGGAATTTTCCCTTGCTTATTTAACCTTTATATATGACAATGATGTAGAATGCTAACAGCAAACACACATATGAAATTGTTATAAAAATTGTACACTTGATTAATTTAGACAGACAATTAATATGTTACATGATAATCAAATTTTGCTAAAATATATAGACTATCCAAAAAGATATTTTCTATGGCTGTTATCAACAATGGCATGCTCATTAGAGTTTATGTAAGCAAGCAAGGAAAAGATACTTTGAAGAATTCTAGTGTAAATTTTTTGTAACTACAGTTTCAAATTATTATTTTTTTAATAATTTGAAACTTAAAATATCCAACTTTATATTTTCTTGTTTTTGCCTATTTTATGTCTAACTGCTGTTTTAAAAATAAAAATTATAGTGTTTACTGGTATATTACTAACTACCCTATTATTTCAAGGCCTCCCTTATTATAATACAATTTCATTTGTAATGATAATTCTTCTAACAATAGTTATCAATCCTATTATTATTATTATAAATAGTAAGCTAATAGTAAAGTTAGCTTACTTACCAATATTATTAGTAATACAGTAGACTTTTATTAATATGGCGGCTTCAGCCATTCATAAAAGTGATAGGATTATAGCGTCCTTCTGAAGTTACAAATGTGAGTTATTTTTAGATAATTTGTGCTACTTAGGCTAGTAAAGTGATTGTATGACAAAGTGTACCATTGAAATCATTTTCATTAAAGGTGATAAAAATCTGTGGGACGTTTTGAAGTGACTGCACTGAGTAGAAAATGCATGCTTTCATCTATGTTGTATTACAATTTGTTCATTTTCTTTTACTATGTATAATATATATTGTGCTTTACTGTACTGATATGAAAAGAGCATTTCGTTGTTGTAAATGAGAAAGTTCAGTATGTACTGATCATGTTTTTTTGCCATTATTATATGGTCATCTCTTATTTATGTATTTTTAAATATGTACTAGATACAATAGCTTGTAACATTAAATTTAATGAAGAATTAAACTAAATTTTATGCACTCTCAGACTCTCAGTAATTCAGCACTCTCAATAATCTGGCACCCCTATATGCAAGGAATGGCCAGATCATCAAAAGTCTATTGTATTTAAGGTACAATTGCATACTTTGCAAAACTGAGGTAAAATGGTATTGATCGATAAGGGAGTCAAGAAACGCAAAACATTCCTAATGAACTAGGAGTCAAAAATCAAAGGTTAACGAAATATATGTGTCTAGGTAGCATAGGTGGCATAGCACAGGAACGGGACTCATCGTGCTGCACATCATAGTGAAGCGAAGCAAAGCACAGTGTCAAACCATATGCACTGTGAAACTTTCAGCCTCTATCTTGTTAACCTTTGACCCTTGGTCCATTAGGGATTTTTGGGAACAGGACTCATCGTGCTGCACATCATAGTGAAGCGAAGCGAAGCACAGTGTCAAACCATATGTACTGTGAAACTTTCAGCCTCTATCTTGTTAACCTTTGACCCTTGGTCCATTAGGGATTTTTTGTGTGTTTCGGCCCCCCTTTCGATATGTACCTCATTCACCGTGCTTCGGTAGGCGATAATTGTACCTATGCAATCTTACTCCATATTCCTGGGTTTTGCAATTGTATGCAATTCTACCATTCAGCTATTTACACGAACGTGATAAGCAAAGTTGTGCTATTTTTATTTAATTGCAAGATTTTGGCAATACTTCAATCGCTTAACAGAAAAAACTTTTAATCACTTAAGAGAATAAGTAAACATTATAAATAATAATAAGCAATCCAAAATCTACACTGATTAGTGAATTACAGAACTAAAAGTAAAATTTTTCCAATTTTTAAAATGCTAACTATTATGTGATTAAAATTTACTAATTTTCGAAAATACTTTGAACTCTTAAAAAATAGAAGTAAACACAATAACATACAATTAAGTTGAACATGCCGTCTTTATCCAATACTTACTCTATCTGGTTTTCGTTTATTTTGTCGATGAAAATTTGCTTCCCAGTTTTTAATCTTAATTTTTAATTTTAATAAGTGTGATTTTGTGTTTATTTTCAATTGTGTATTTTGGTTTGTTCCTTCAGACATCTCTTACATATTCGAAAAGTAGCGGTAATTTCACAGCTGCCATCAAACATTCTTGGTTGCCGTCCTTGCTGCCATCTAATCACGATTAATAATTTTGTTATTACCCAACTTGGTTATTACCAAATCATAAATTGAAAATTAATAAAAAAATATGTACTTTATAAATTGATAACATATTTAAGATTTATTCTGTAAAATTTCTAATTCTAAACTTTATTCTAATTCTCTAAGGCTGAACTCACACGAACTACAACAGAACCATGCCATAACTACAAAATGGTGGTTGCTTATGGACGGTCGTGAATTATAATTATATTAATATAGAAACGCAATAATCTACTCAGACGGACCGCTAAACTGAAGACGGTTTCAACAGCTGTCGCAAATTGTGGTCGATATAATCCACAAAATTGTGGTCATCAGTGGTTGAGCGCAACTCACACAGTGCAACATACTGACCACTAACCGCCGACAGCGCTTCCTGTCAATCAGCAATCGGTAACGGATTACGCATATATACGCGCAGTCCCTTACCGACTACGCATATAAGTGGTTCGCGAGTGGTTGATTTCGGCCACAACCCAACCACACGGTAACTACCGTTTTGTAATTGTGGCGTGGTTCTGTTGTGGTTCGTGTGAGTTCAGCCCAAAGCGAGTATATATATTCGCTTTGGCCCTGCCTTTGAACTCCATCCTTCGAATTTTCGGTTGTTCCTACTGTAAGGCCTGGCGTACATTGAGACGCAGGGGACATAGGTGACGCAGCGCAGCACAGCATAGAATTTTGTGTTCAATCGGTTTACATAGACATGCGCGAATTGACACGCAGAACAGGGCAGGGCAGGAATGTGCCTGTCCAACACAGTGTGAGCCAAGGCGCACATTGAGACACAGGCACGCAGCGCAGGACAGGACTGCCTGGTAGGACCTGTCCTTGACGTGACACAGCTCCACGCGCACATTGCCAAACTGTTCTTGCGGCTGAGTTCGTTCTAGAAATATGGAAAAACTTATTTAAGTTCAGAATCGGATTCCGAAGCAGATATTAGTATTTCTCTTTGGAAACTATTTAGTATTAAGATTTTCTTATAAATTAAAGCCTTTCCACATGGCTTACATTTTTACAACTTTATTTGTTTAATTAAAACATGTCATAGAACCAGATACATGTCAGATAAATAAATAAGTCCTAAAATGTGTATAGAAACAATTTAATTTAAGTGTTTTAACATCATATCGTATTGTACTATGTGACACGTGCACAGGAAACTGTGTCACCCACACTGTGTGGGACAGACACATTCCTGCCCTGCCCTGCCCTGCGTGTCAATTCGCGCATGTCTATGTAAACCGCTTGAACACAAAGTTTTGTGCTGTGCTGCGGTGCGTCGCCTGTGACCCCTGCGTCTCAATGTGCGCCAGGCCTGAGTGACAGTTTCCTGTGCACGTGTCAGATAGTACAATATGATATGGTGTTAAAACACTTAAATTATTGAAATAAATTCAATATAACTCTTGAAATAAATTCAATATAGTGTCACCTCCTCAGGTGTTTACTTGCAAGTTTTTGAGTTATATTAAGTTATTATCCAGCTATTATAGATATTAAAACTTGCCAAGTAAAAAGCCTGAAGAGGTGACACTATATTGAATTTATTTCAGTATTTAAATCTCATAAATTTATTTCAGTATTTAAATCTCATTTTTCGACATTGGGGTTGGAATGGAACTTGGCACCTGTTTTAGATCTCTACTCTTTTGGTGGCCAATCAAACTGGTAGAATAGAACTTGGTTATTTTTTACATTTATGTTTTTGGGAGAATTAATTTTACTATAAGTTTAGAGTAAATAAAACACAGTTATTATACTTAATATATGAAAACATGTTTGATTTAATGTAAAACTGATTTCTTAACATGCAAAACAATTTAAGAATAAATAATCAATTTTATTTAAATCCAAAAAGTATATACAATTTTAATTTTATGTATGATTAAAATAATTAAAAATAAATAGAATAAATTGAGCAATTTTGTTATAAAAGATATAAAAGATGAAACCAATTTTTTTCATCTAAATTTATTATGAATAATAATGAAAAATTTTGATAATTTTTGAATTACAATTGATACAAAAATATTTATTTTGAAAGTATTTCAGAAAATTCTAAGAATTCTATTTCAATTTTCAATTATAATATATATCTCTAATTATTTCTCTTTAATTCTATTTTAATAAAAAAAATTTCAATATACATACCTTATTTTTTTAAAATACTAAATGTAGGTAGAATAAAAATAAACTAAATAGAAGCAAACACATCAAATAAAAGCAAAAAATAATTCTAATAATAATACATTCAAGCATTCATCTTAATCATATGCCAAACAATTATTGCAGTATCACTAATTAAAGTTTCTAATAGTTGATATGTAAGACTTATGAACTAATTGATATTAAGACACTCCACAGTCTATAGGCATTGTGTTGGCCTCACTCATAATTTATAATGATATAAAAAACTGATATGCAAACTTTTATCCAAAATAGGAAAATCAAACACACAAATGTAAATAATGTTAAAAATATTAAAAATCTGATAATTCTAATCACTGATTTTTTTAGTTTTGAAATTTAAAATTTGATAGCAATTAAATAATAGAAAATAATCCAAGAATCCATTGATTATTTAGAAAAATTTTTATAACTATGAAAAATTGAAATTATTAGATATGAAGCAAATAAGAAAAAGCTTAAAAATAATTAAAGTAATATTATACTGTAGTGGTGTAGTGGCTTGTGAATCCAGAAATGGTGGGCCAAGTTAAAAAAATCGGGATTTTAGCATAAATAATAAAACAATGAATATATCTATTTTGCATGGTTTATTTATTTATTTATACAGGTTTACAATGTTAATCAGCAAAGTTATGAAGAATACCATGATGACAGATTCAAAATATTTAATTATAATAAGCTATATTGTATTTATAAACTTAAAAAAAATAAACATAATAATTATAAATTAGTGAATTAGTAAATATATAAACTGCAAAGGATTATAAAATGTATGATATGCACACTCCTATACAGAGTTAAACAATTAAAGAGTTTTCTGGGCACAGGGCTTGATAGAACATCTCTATTCATGAACTTAAATATATTCCACCAATACACCAACTACAGTAGTATCAACTAACAGCAACAATATGAATTCCTATGTTTAATATCTCCTTGCACTATTTATCTGAGGGCCAGCCCAAAATATAGTGGAATGCAATAATAAATATATTTTTTATGGAAAATAATTTTTATTTTTATAACAGTATTTTAGATTATCAAAAAATAATTTGTTAATCAAGATGCTTTTTCTTAGTGAATAATTTGGCTTTTGATAAAATTATTCATAGAGTTTGGCCCCTGAATAATTTTATCAAACAAGCCAAATTATTCACTAAGAAATATGATTTTAATGATGAGCCACCTCTGTATATCCCTTATTTCATATTTTTCTCAAAAAATTTTACCCCTTACAAAATTACTGTCTTCATTATTTACAATTATATTGATTCTGTCATGTTATAGGCAACTTGTAGTAAGGCTTAGAATGACTCCACCATTTAGTAATCTACAAATAGGGCCACAGTACTAGTAAAAATCTTAATTCAAGTATTTTGATATTTTTAATTTATGAAACCAGGATATTGGTATTCCAAAAACAAATTTTTCTCAATAAATTTTAATCACAATTATGTTAGATTAATCATAATTAATGATGTTTGAATTAAACTTTTATTACAGGAATAAATACTGTATTCTGACAAAAATTATTAAAAATACAGTTATTCTAAAAACAAAAATATATAGTAAACATATTGATACTGTAAATTTTAGTAAATCCCACATTATATAATTAATCTTCAGCAGGTTAAAAACATTTATTTTTACCACAGCTACTTATAATAAAATATTTTTGGCCTATTCAAATTCAGTCTTGTCACCAATATTAAATTATAAAAATATACATTAAATGCAAAAAACATAAAAAAATTGAGTTTGAATCCTATAGAATTCTAAGAATAATGCCAAACGAACAAATACTAGGTCGTAGTAACCATTGCCCTGCTATACATAATATAACATTCTAAGTTATAAAAATAACATATATAAATAAATGCTTAAATGTAATTAAAAAACTTATTATGCATAAAAATTATTTAAAGATTTAAAGAATAATGCCTTAATGACAGTATTGCAAATTAAAAAAATAAATCACTTTAATGACTGTAAATGTTTTTTGATATACCAGCCCCATGCTTTCTTTGCTGTATATGTAATGATAGATACAAGTGAAATAGTGGAAGTGATTGTTAGTATTTGTAAATTTTAGTTATGTTTAAGCAGATCTGAGTTTCATGATACTATTAGGTTTTCATTAAATTTAATATTTGATATAACAATTGCTCAGCCACACAATCAGTAATATTAATTTTTATTTATTTACTATATTCAATATAGTATTGCTCACTTACAAAGCTCCCATAAGGCTTAAAAGAATTATACAAAAATAATGTTTCAGAACATGATGTTTTGAATATCATGAAACATTTAAATTACTAAAAAAAATAAAACAGAATTTGCATTTAAATACTGTTGAAAAAGAATTTAAAAAGATGTATTTAATTGAGTTGACTAGAACAATGTTTCTCAAACTTGACCTCTCTTTTGTATGTATGCTTTGAGAAATTAAATAGTTCAACACTGGGAGTCTGTGAGTTTCTTTTTCCTTTTTTAAAAAAAAGAAACTCACAGACTCCCAGTGTTGAATTATTTAATTTCTCAAAGCATACAAACAGAACTTATCTATATACTACATTGGAATTAGATCTATATTTTTTCATGCAGATTATTATAATGATTTATTAAATTTTTATTTAAGGGTATTATTGAAATAATTTTTTTGTATTTTGTAGAAAACTTGAGGATATTTATATTTTTTTAGATTTCCAAAGTTTGCAGACTACACTTTGAGAAACACCGAACTAAAGAGTATATAAATTAGAGTTGCTAGCTTGAGTCAGCTCAATCCAAAAAGCTTGAGTTTTCTTGAAAATAAACAGATGATCCAAAGCTTGAGCCTTTTCATAAATATGCTTGAGTTTTGGTATTTAAAAATTTTTCCCTTAGACTTTCTAAATTGGTAAACATTATTTATTGACCAACAGAAAATTATTTCATGAAACATATGTATTGAAATAGAGATTATGAAACTTTTACTGTTTAAAATTACTTTTTATTTTATTTTTTTACTTTTAAAATATTTTTACTTTTTTTTTTTAAGTGCTGCAGTTGTTCTTATAATCTAATAACAGACATGAAATGATCATATCTGTAGTAAACTCCACGATTTCAAATCTATTTTCCAGTATTTACAACTAATCTACTTATAGAAACAGGAAGAAAAAATAGTCCTAGAAAGACATTGTCAAACATTTATAGTTTTTAAATCATTCTGTTTTTAATCAATTTTCAAAATTTTATTTAGAAAGAATTTTAATAACTATGGCCTTTCTTATCAAATAGTGGTGTTTAAAGCATAGTTTTCATTTATGTGAATTAGGAACTTTTGTACTATTTTAAGAATTAACTTTTTATATTTACTTTTTTAATGCTATTACTTGTTATTTTATCAAATTGCCCTTTTAAATTTTTGATTATTATTGGGATATATGCTTCTTTGCTTTCTACAAGTATTTATTATATACTATTTTTATTTTTCTATAAATACGAGTATTGTATTTGGAACAGTTTGGCCCAGATAATCCATGAATCATGAAACAAAAATAAACAACAAACTGTTAATTATGGCCATAATTAAGTTGACCAATGATTAGTCAACTTTCAAGTACCAGTTAATAAATAATATTCATCAAAAAAAGCTCTGATACTTGAGATTTCCTGAGCTTTTCCTTAGTATCAGCTTGTCAGCTCAAGTTTTTGAAAACATCAAAGTTTCAGCAACTCTAATATAAATTCATGATGCCTTGTGATTTTTTTTCAGAATATTGAAACCAAAACAGTCATTTGTTAATTCTCATGATATAAATTTATTAATCATTTTAATGCTCTGCCTGTCAAAGAAGTCTTTGAAATTTGCAGTAATTATTAGAGTTATGCCACTTGAGATGATATTTTTGATAGATTTAAACTGAATTTTCATATTTATGAATTTATCTTTGTAAATATGAAAGAGCACAGAATAATATATTATTATTATATAGTTGATAGATACCTATTACATCCAATCGAAATTCTGCATATATTGTTGCTTGTAATATTACTCAAAACTACTGTATATCAAATAAGATCTATAGCAGAAGTGGCCAAACTGCAGCTCGCAAGCCACATGCGGCTCTTTGGTACCTTCAATGTGGTTCCATACCATGAAAGCCAATAGTAAATATGAAGCAAATACATTAAACAAATTACAGATATATTATATTTTTATCTATTGTAAAAAGTAGTATACATCTGTACGAAATAAATGCATCCGAAATAAACAATTTTTGAAATCATTATTAAGATTAATGGAAAACTGATGCTGTTCTCATTGATCCAGAAAGAAAATGTGGCTCTCGAGTATCTGAGATTCTCTTATGTGGCTCGTAATGACATGAAGTTTGGCCACTCTGATCTCTAGTTTCCCAATAATCATATCTATTTGATATTTTAATTCTTATTTATTTTCCAAAATATATTTTATGATTTTATAGCTTCTGTGAATAAATAATAGCTATTTTTTTAAATTATTATTGAAAAAACTATTATTGAATGCTGTATAAAATGGCTGAGGTCCCGATATTTGAGATCCTATGATCTCAGTATTGTAAGCCCTGCCTATAAATACAGTAGATCCTTGAATTACAGAGTTTTGACGTATGCAGTTTCAGAGATACATAGATGCATAAATCTTTATTTTTGTTGAATTTCCATAAAATGCTAATGAAAAGAATTGAATGAAAATACTGAAAATATGGCTAGAATATACTAGGTGCCAAATAATAGCTGAGTACCAAATACAATATTAGTAGACCAAATATTATAGATTAAATTTTTCCAAATAAGTTTAGATTTTGTTTATTTCCTGATGTTTGTGCTGTCATATTTGATTTTATAAATATATTTAAGTTATTAAATAATTTTTATAATAATTTTCAATAATAAAAAATATTTTTTAAAAATATCAAATTTTATTTTAGGAATGCCAAAAGCTTCTACATCTGGTGGAGGAGGAGTAAGTGTTAATTATGTTGTAACTGCTGGAATATGTTGTTTTATAGCTGGTTGTTTTGCTGGAGCTGGTGCAATATATTTGTTCATAAAACATCGCAACCGGTTTCAACATACAGGCCTAGGAAAACTCACAAAATCTCAAGTAGAAAATATTTATGTTGATGAACGTATTAATAATTATAATACAAATGGATCACCGAGTAAAAATGTACAACAGGCAACTATTAAACGTCAAAAATCTTTAAGGACAAATTTTCAGGATAATAATTTTTAATTAAAGATAATATGAAGTTACACAAGGATGGGAAATCCTAATTGTGTTGTGTGGTGGCTGTGAATTACTGCAAAGAGAGCAGTATGCAGATATTAGCTGAAAAGGCAAACTTATCAATTAAGTTTCCACTATCATCAGCTAAGCTAATAGTCTGCATCCACTATTGTGATTCAAGGTCACAAAAGGCCAATAATGTGCACATTGAATCTCCAAATTAACAATGCAAAGAATGCATGCAAAGCAGCTCAAATAAGAAAAGCAAAAAAATCAAGAAAGTACAAATATTTAGACATTGCAAAATGGATATCAATTGAAGGCATTATAAATGTGACAAAAAAGACCAAGAAACAATTTTGAAAAAAATAAGTCATAGTGAGTTAACAGGAATGCTTTGATTTAAAATAGATAAATGGAAAAAGGATTTATAGTTAATAGAAAGATTTAATTTTGTCAGATATTGTGTATAAAACTTTATAAAAAAGATTACTGTGAAAGTTTGCTCATTTATCATAAAACTGGGGACCATTCTTATCATTATTTTAGCAATGTTCATCCGTCCAAAGAATTCTCATTTGTTAATATATCCATATTTTAATATGTAAATATGTGAAATCTAATCAAATTTCTCTATAAAAATTATAGATTTATAGGTAAAATTTACTTTTTGAAAATTACAATTCAAAAAAACAATATAAATGCTATATATTTTGACTAAGGTATTTTCATATTATAAAATCAAGTTATATCAGTCTAGCCTCTTTAATCCTCAATACAGTGGTACCTTGGTTAACGACGACCTTAGATGATGACGTCCTTGGTTAACGAGTGGTTGTAAATAACAGGAAATGAAAAAAGTAGAGGTTAGTGATTACACTATAGCAAAACATGGATATGATTGAGTGACGTAAAAATGGATCTCAACTTCCGCTTTCGATTTGGTGGTTGGTTTGATGATGGTATGAGATGCAATTCCTGGTGTTTTAATTTAGATGATGAACAATGATGTAAAATGTGAAAATAAATATTTAATTTAGATGATGAACAATGATGTAAAATATGAAAATAAATATTTTTTAAGCGGTTGGTTTGATGATGGTATGAGACGCAATTCCTGGTAAGTTATTACCCCTGTCAGACCTGATTTAATTCTATTTAATCTAAAATTATATAATTTTAAATGATTTGGCAGTTGGTTTGATGATGGTATGAGACACAATTCCTGGTTGTTAGATTTTTGATGATGGTATGAGATGCAATTCCTGATAAGTTATTAATTTAGATGGTGAACAACGATGTAAAATACGAAAATAAATATATCTTAAACAGTTAGTATTGTGGTTATTCATCATGAGGTTGGCTAATGGGTGGAATCACAAGAATCAATTACCATATTTTACATATAGTTAATACTTCGAATAGTGCGAGAAATTCGTGAACCAATTATTCGCACTAATCGAGGCCTGTCTATATCTAATTTTTTTTTTCCTACAGGGTGGGGCATAATGGAGTCGCACATTTACGAGATAAATGTAAAAAAAAAAGGTACAATAATATGGTAAAACTTTTTATTTATTCAAAGTACATGTAATAAGGTGTTTTTTGGTTAGGTTTTAAAAATGATGTCGTCCAAATGTTGGCCTTTATGGGTGATGCACATTTGGAGTTGTTCCTTGAAGTTTTCTTCAACTCTTACTAACATACTCCACAGACTTGACATTTTTGAAAAAAGCCTCCACGATGAAGCCCCATTGTTCACCCAACCATGGCATGTTGACTACTGAAAACCTTATCGTTCACGCCACTTAGTGGGACCAACCGCCTCCCTCTACCTGGTCAGGGGCCCCTTCAGTGATTTTTTTTGAAATGTTGGACTCCATTATGCCCCACCCTGTATTAATAAAGAGTATAAATAATCATTAATTTAAAAACAATTAAAATGTTGACTGGAATATAAGTATAAGATAGAATATAAATATATTTTTTATTAATTCTTATAATTTTTATAGCTCTTTCATCAGGAAGGAGATATGTGGATTTATAAATATCCTCTTGATATTAAATGAAGAAAGAATTCATAATAAACAAAATCATTTTTTAAAAATCATATTTATTGCACAAGAATTTGTTTAACTTAATTTTAATAAAACTGTGATAACGACTTTAAATTTTTAATTTTTGTATATAAATATATAATAATACTGATTGTTGTTATATTTATGAAAATGAGAATTCTGATTTATTTTTCTTTTTGATATGCTTTTAAAATTGAATTGTACTCATGATAAGTTATTTTATTAGATCAGTTTTAATTTTTAGATATCATAATTGTTTTTCTTTTTAAAGGGATAGAACAAAGTACAAATTATTAGAGTTTAGTAGTTGAAAAATGCTTTATAGGAAGCATAAAAATTAATGATTGTATTGCAGTTAAATGTTATGGTTTATTTAATTTAAAGTTTTATGAGTACACTGAAATTGATAATTTAAAAATATTTAAATTAATTTACATAAGTACATATATAAATTAATTTCAGTATTTTCATAGATGAATAATTTCTAAGATAAATAATAATAATAAATTTGTACACAAAACAATAATAATAATAATAATAATATTTTTTATGAACTATTTTTTAGAAATAGAACTATTCATTAATATAAATTACCATAAATAAACAGAAAATCAATCAATCTTAAGAATGATTGATTGATTTTCCATGTGTGTGTAGGTGTGTGTGTGTGTGTGTACACATAATATATATATATACACAATGTGTAACTCCCTTATGATGAATTCACAGAAATCATAACTTTGTTTTATAGAAGGGCATTCATCAGATGACTAGAGATGTTTAAAAAGTTTGTGAGGGTACAATATGATCATAAATTTTGATGTTCTACAGTGGGTTTAATTTGACAGCAAATAAAACAAGTGACATTAGTTTAAAAGTTTTTAATTTAGAAAGTTTGTTATTTTTTCTGAAAAGCATTAGGCTTGCATTTCTTTAACAACTGATCTGTAATTACATTATCAGTTTTATGGAGATTGTCAAAAACAGTTTCATTCTGAGAAATATCAGAATTTTTAAAATAGTTTGTTTCTAATGCACTGTAAATTTCAGCTAACATTGGTTTCTCTGTAGTATTCTCTTTAGCTTCTTTCTCAGATATGCCTCCATCTTCATCCTGGCCTACATTTGCACTTTTAATTTTGTGCACAGCATCTTCATCAGTAAGCAGCATTTCTGTTAATATATTTTCATCACATAGAATATAGTCTTCAACTGTGACATTATCAGCTTTAAGTATTTTCCTGGTTTCTTGATCCACATGCAAATGCATAAGATGTGAAGTTTGGGCCATAACCCGCTTCTTCACTTTGAATCCGATCCCTCACCCCCTCCAAACTATCCTCCTTTGGTGCAGTTTGGATGGTAATTTCAATTTTGAATTCCGTTTGGATGACCCAATTTAGGAGAAATAAAGTGCATCAATTAACTGCTCCATACTAATTTCAAAAATATGTTAATTTTTTATTATGTACTACCTAGTTTACAAAAGTTTAAACTTACAACAAAATTAACATCAATCAGTAATGTCCTGTCGACAGTAAAGGCACCATAAGACCATGGATTCCAAATAACGAACGACTACCAACAGCTTCCATCGAAAAATTCAAAGTCACAACAAGCTCATGGCAAACAATAAGACAGGAACATGCATTGCTGACAAAGACGGGATAGGATACTCATGCCATCAAATGAGAGTTCTTTTATATCATGTCTAATTAACATATTTTGTATTAATAATAGAAATAGAGTTTACTTTATCCAGGATTGGCATCCATTTTTCTTAAATGGAATAACAATATTCAATTATCATATCAAATTTTACAAACAATTTTTCTTTATAAACTTGTTGTATACGAGAAATGGTACCTTGGTTAACGATGGCCTCGGATAACAACATACTTGGTTAACGACTAGTGGATGCAAGAAAAAATGTTTTGGTTAACGACTCCTGATTATGTGAACTTCCGACAAAATAGAGCTCTATAACAGTTCATCGTCTCATCATGTGATTCATTAGCTCAGTTGTTAATCGTTATTTTTTTTAATCACAATCTACATGATTCGTTAGCTCAGTTGTTAATCGTTATTTTTTTTTATCACAATCAAATTCGTTAGCTCAGTTGTTAATCGTTATTTTTTTTTATCACAATCAATTCACAATATTATTATTAAAATTAATAAAATTATAACTGTATAAAAATATATTTAAGTACAGTCAATCAAAAAAGTATTGGGACACAACAAACTGTCAATCATTTATTGAAAAATAAATAATTAATACACATTAATACTGAAATTAATACTGTTTTCACTACAGTTGCTATATAGAACTAAAACAAAGTTTTTAATAGATCCCTTAAACAATTTAGTGAAACAAGGCATATACAGAATTCTCGTTGAGAACACGAAGATCCACTAACCAGCATCTTACATAGGTATAACTATTCAAACCCTCTTCCAAAAGCTATGCATTATAAGTAGGGATACAACATGGATATAATAAGTCATTTTTACAAAGTATACTGAAGTCAGTACAAAGAAATCTTAGCAATATAAGTATTGCTAAGGTTTCTTATAAACATCTGGCTCATCCCACAAACCAGCAAAAGGTCGTATACCTATAATATATAATATGATAAAATTACATTATAAGTAGGGATACAACATGGATATAATAAATCATTTTTACAAAGTATACTGAAGTCAGTACAAAAAAATCTTAGCAATATAAGTATTGCTAAGGTTTCTTATAAACATCTAAGAGATGGCTCATCCCACAAACCAGCAAAAGGTCGTATACCTATAATATATAATATGATAAAATTTAATATTGTAGATAAGATAGCAAAGAATTGACACAAAAGATTAGTAATACAGAGAGGGCCAACCATCTTTAGTCTTTTGAGAAACAAAAAGATCCCTTAAACGATTTAGTGAAACAAGGCATATACAGAATTCTCATTGAGAACACAAAGATCCACTAACCAGCATCTTACATAGGTATAACTATTCAAACCCTCTTCCAAAAGCTGAAAGAACATAAACAGGACAGAACCAAAGGAAAGCTGTCCACAGCACTATCAACAGAATTCTATACTAATTACTTATATATAAACTGATACAATGTAAAACTTATAAAGCCAATCAATGCACATAGGTAAGTCAACCACAGAGACAATAGGAATCACAAAGAGACAAACAGAAAAAAATCCTGACAGACACAAAGGCTTGAGAACTATGTCAGTACAGAAATATTCACACTAATTACTTATATATAAACTGAAACAATGTAAAACTTATAAACCCAATCAATGCACATAGGTAAGTCAACCACAGAGACAATAGAAATCATGAAGAGACAAAGAACAAAAAAATCCTGAAAGACACACAGGCTTAAGAACTATGTCAGTACAGAAATATACAATTAATACAACATGTATGCAAAGATAGCAAACCTAGTTGGAATGATAAACTTATGTTATTATTATTTTAATTCTTGTTTAACATTATTATATTTATTTATATGTATTTTATTGTAATACAGAAATATACAATTAATATCACATTTGTAAGCAAAGATAGCAAACCTAGTTGGAATGATAAACTTATAAGGTCATTATTATTTTAATTCTTGTTTAACATTATTATATTTATTTATATGTATTTTATTGTAATTAATTTTCTGGAGTTGTAACTATAACAACCTATGTTACTCTGTTTATATTATAAGTTGTTAAATTTTTTATGTAATCTGAAGAAGGCTTAATGCCAAAAACATTAATTACTTTGTAATAAAATAATCTTAACTGTAAAAGTGCTTATCTACAGGATGAAGAAAAACTTTGCCGTAAAATTTTTTGTACTGATAAGAGACCTCGAAACAAGTCGAAAAATGTCTAATGAATATAAATGGTACCATATTAAAATCATAACCCTTTAAAGCTAGCCAATCACCATCGAGTACACAAAATGTCACAACTAGTGTTTGATTTTCCGGCAATATAAATGCCATTCCGGGGAAACCCGGGAATGCATTAAAATTTAATAAAATCTAAAAAAATAGTTATTTATAATTAATATTAATAAAAAACACGCAAAAGAAGGATATTAATAAATTCCAAAATTTATATTCCTTTATAATCGACTAATTCAATTCGAACTACAAAATACAAATAAGGAACTACAAAATACAAATAAAATATTCATCACTCATTCTTAAAGTATGAAGGAAACATAAGCAATCAATGCTCTTATTGCTCAGCCTACTTATTAGCTTTGTTAATAAACAAACTGGCAACAGAAAATGCTTTTTCTGCTTCAACATGATGATGGAATAATTGTTTTCAGAGCCTTGTCCAGTTTTATAATACTTGATGATCGATTTCCTATTGACTCAAATAACTGCAATTCCTGCTTCACAATCTGGCTCAAGCTAGAAGTCAGGCTAGTTGACAACTTAGGACCTTTGTCTTTCTGTGGATCGCTTTTTCTAATTTTTTGTTCAACGTCATTGATTTCTCTTACAAATTTCCGGTGCTCTCTTCTTCACAAGTAGGTAATTCACAATCACATTTTGAATTACCTACTTAACATTGTAATAATAATTTAATTCAAAATAATGCAAATTTTATGTTGACTTCATAAGGAAAAGAAGTGTTTTTTCTGCTTCAACTTGATGATGGAGTAATTGTTTTCAGAGCCTTGTCCAGTTTTATAATACTTGATGATCGATTTCCTATTGACTCAAATAACTGCAATTCCTGCTTCACAATCTGGCTCAAGCTAGAACTCAGGCTAGTTGACAACTAGGACTTTTGTCTTTCTGTGGATCGCTTTTTCTTATTTTTCGTTCAACGTCATTGATTTCTCTTACAAATTTCCCGTGCTCTCTTCTTCACAAGTAGGTAATTCACAATCACATTTTGAATTATCTACTTAACATTTTAATAATAATTTAATTCAAAATAATGCAAATTTTATTTTATGCTTGACTTCATAAGGAAAAGAAGTAAACTAACCAACCAAGTTGCCAACACGTGTCACACATGATCAGATGTGAGTGCAACTCTCTTAATAAACAACGCCCACATGCTTTTCTATATTGCCAATTATCAAATTCTTTGATAAATAACTTTTGTACAGTCTTCGGGATTATATTTAATTATATTTTATAATTTTTGTATTAGTGCATTAGTACCCGGGAATTCCCGGGAACCAACTATAATTCCTGGGAATACAAAAAGTGTGAAAAAATAAACAATGCCCACATGCTTTTCTATATTGCCAATTACCAAATTCTTTGATAAATAACTTTCGTACAGTCTTCGGGATTATATTTAATTATATTTTATAATTTTTGTATCAGTGCATTAGTACCCGGGAATTCCCGGGAACCAACTATAATTCCCGGGAATACAAAAAGTGTGAAAATCTTACCATTTCCCGGGAACCCAGGATCCCGGGAAAGAAACACTAGTCACGACACATCACATCACTCTCCTACTGACTGCCAGGTTAGTAAGATGGCGAGTGATGCATCATGACGCTTTGTGTACTAAATGGTGATTGGCTAGTTTTAAAGGGTTATAACTCAAAAATGATGCCATTTAAACTATATATTCATTAGTCATTTTTAACTTGTTTCCAGGTCCCCTATCAGTACACAAAATTTTACAAAGATTTTCTTCACCCTGTATAGTACTACTATTTAAGTTAATATTTACAGTAAGTCGCAAAAAGGCATAGAAAAAATGACTGAGAACTTGAATGAAATTTCTATTATCTTTCGACATAATCCCCGTTTATTCGGACACTTATCCTAAAAATTCACAAATCCTCAAAAGCTGGCAGCAAAGATGATTTCCAACTGCTTCCACAACCAATGAGTTACCTTATTGGCAATATTTTCATTTTTGAAACAACAATCATCAAGGTGATTTTCAAAAAGATGGCAATCACTAGAGGGGCTAAGTTGGGGGTGTTCCAAGTATTCCCTCCAAAGATTTTCAACAGCTCCTGCATTGTTCTCGCCATGTGAGAGTAGGCAGTGTCATTCAGGAGAATCTCATCTGTGTTCAAGAGACCAGGGCATTTTTGGTGAATGGTGAACATCACAGTTTCTGCAAAATGGCATTGAGTCTCACCATGAGGCTTGAATTCTGCCAATATGATGTCCTATGAATCTAAAAACTGGCTAGTATAACCTTGCATGCTGATGGAATCACCTTGAACTTTTTGATGGGTAGAGCTAATCAAGCATTGCTCATATTTCCATTCCATGAGGTATGCTCAATTCTGGTTGAAATGGTGGATCTATAATTCATCTGCTGTATCTATGAATCTAAAAGCTGGCTAGTATAACCTTGCATACTGATGGAATCACCTTGAACTTTTTGATGAGTAGAGCTAATCAAGCATAGCTCATATTTGCATTCCATGAGGTATGCTCAATTCTGGTTGAAATGGTGGATCTATAATTCATCTGCTGTAACAATTTGTGATGAAGTCCTTCCCTCTGCATGATATTGCTTGAAATGCTGCATGCATAAGCCAATTATGTTCATTTTGTGTTCAGTAGACAATTGATGTGGCACCCATCATGTGTACATTTTATGGAATTTTTGTCATTTATGCATGATGTTGTAGGTCAGGAGTGTTCAACCGGTCGATTTCAATTGACTGGCCGATCGCAAAGCGATTTTTGGTCGATCTCATTTATTCTTTCCAAGTTGATTCCTCCTTACAAATTTAATTAAAATTGCAAACATAATAATTTATTTATAATTATTTTGTATAATTTTTTAATTCTCCTTAAGTGTATTGCTATTGTTTATTTATTTTTCACTAAAATTGTCAAATCAATAATTTTCTTATTATTTGGAAGTATACATATGAAAAGTTTCCAATATTAACTGATATTGCGCAAAAAATTCTGTCGTGTTTTGGATCAACATACTTATCAGAATCCACTTTTTCAAATATGATCATAAAAAATCAAGAAACCAAATTACAAAATGATCATTTGGATGATTGTCTGTGATTGGCCACTTCATATTAACCTGATTATGAAAATAATGTGAGCTCCAAACAATGCCAAATTTCACATTAATTTTTTTTAATCAATCAGATTTCCATAACTTATGAGTTTGTAAACAATCTGTTTTTTTCTCTAACTTTGGTTTTCCAAAATAGAGAAACAAATATTTTATTTCAATATATTTGGCAATTGACTGGCAAATCGCAGAGCGATTTTTGGTCGATCTCATTTATTCCTTCTAAGTTGATTCCTCCTTACAAATTTAATTAAAATTGCAAACATAATAATTTATTTATAATTCCTTGAACACAAGATGTGTGGCATTTCTTATTTTTTTCATATTATTTTTCTTGAATTTTTAGATTAAAAACTTTGTTTTAGTCTATATAGCAACTGTAGTGAAAACAGTATTAATTTCAGTGTATTAATTATGTATTTTTCAATAAATGATTGACAGTTTGTTGTGTCCCAATACTTTTTTGATTGACTAAAAATGATATTTAACATATAACAATGAAAACAAATTATTTAATTAATTAAAAATAAACATACAACAGTTCACTAGTTTTTAGTTTCTTAAAGATGATTTCTAGACAATTATTATTTTAAATTCTACCAACAAAGTGTGATTCTATTGTTTGTTTGTGTTATATATTACTTGACACCTGCAAGTGGTATGACGTCGCAGTTTCAGATTCCATTAGAAGAAAAAAGTCTGTCCGAGATCCTACAGTTCATATAGACAATAAATTGGCAAATGCATGTCACTTTTCGTTTGCCATTAAAAGGCAAAATCAAATCTTATCTATATAATAATATAGAAATATGTAATAATAATCTATAATAATATAGAAATATATAACAAAATTCTATATAATAATAATGAATCTATAAGCTTCTAATCAGTGTTTACGGGTTCATTTCTCAAAAAACTCCGAAGTGATCCCAATTGTCCTTCTGGTGAGATTGATAATTAAAAACTGTTTTCATGACATTTCATTTTATTAATGTAAATTTTTTTTGTAGCAAATATAATAAATAAGTGATATTTTCCATATTTTTAGAACGTAGCAAATATAATAAATAAATGATATTTTCCATATTTTTAGGACAATTTTAAATGAGTTTTATCTGCATTTTGATATTTTCAATATTTTTAGGACATTTTAAATGAGTTTTATCTGCATTTTTAATATTTATTATGATTGTGGGAAGGAGCCGGAACAAATTAATCAGTTTTCAATTAAAGGACATTTTAAATGAGTTTTATCTACATTTTTAATATTTACTATGATGGTTGTTGGAAGGAGCTGGAATGAATTAATAAATTTTCAATTAAATCCTATGGGGACGGAACGAATTAATCAAGTTTCAATTAAATCCTATGGGGAATCGTGCTTTGGATAGTTTTATCTGCATTTTTAATATTTACTATGGTTGTGGGAAGAAGCCGTAACAAATTAATCAATTTTCAATTAAATCCTTTGGGGAATTGTGCCTTGGATAACGACGGTTTTGGTTAACAACAGTAATCCTGGAACGGATTACCATCGTTAACCAAGGTACCACTGTATTCCAACATTTCCTGCCAATATGGCAGGGGGGACACCATCCTCCCAGCACTCCTCACTGTATTCCAACATTCCCTGCCAATATGGCAGGCGGCACACCATCCTCCCGGCACTCCTCCTCACCTCCATCAGATAATATGACTTTTTTTTTTTTTTGCTATTTTATCACAATTAATAACTCTAAATAAAAACAAAACTTCCAGATTTTCACACTGAGATGGTTACTATCCTCTGCCACAGAACTATTGTCATTATATTGCAAAACATCATTTTCCAGTAACAAGAATCCAGTTTTGTAAAGCAATTGCTTTAACATCATTATAGGCACCAAAAATTATTTGCTCAGTACTTCTGAGATTATCTGATTTTTAGGTCATTTGTTTGTTATTAATGTTTATAAGCTCATGAAAAACAAGCTATTTCCTGTAAGAGCATTTAAGAGTGGATGATACATTGGTCCAATGGTTGCAGCTTGGACATGAAGTTTTTGGAAAATACAAAACTTTGATGTTGGTTAATGCAAGAACATTATTGTGAGATGGACAATTATCCACAAACATCAATATGCTGCACTTGTTGTGCAAATTTCCTCTCAATTTTTAGGAGCCAGTGATTAAATGTTTCACTTGTCATCCATGCATTATTGTTAGACTGTAGTCAACAGGAACACACACTAATTCTTTAAAGCATCTTGGATTTTTCAACTTTCCAATAATTGGGATGAAGTTTTTCACTACCATCTATATTTCAGGACAGTAAAATAGTAACCCTTTCTTTTGATTTTTTTTCTCTCCCTTACATGTTTGTTTTAAATGCTGAAATTTTGTTTTTTGTTAGTTTGTAAAACAAGCCTGTCTCATCAGCAGTGAAGATATCACATCGGGGCTTCCTTCACAAAATTTGAGTAGTTTATCAATTGTGTATCCAATCAATTGTGTTTGGATCAACATTTGCACTTTCACAACACACTGTTCTAAAAACAAGTTTAGTCAACCATTGCTAGCTTTGAATTTTATTTTATAACAGTTAAATATTAATTTCAATTAAGAATTCATTTACTAATATAATTTTGTTAGTATTGCATTTAAAATGTAAAAATATAGTTCTCTATTATTAATAAATATATTTTCTTTTGCAAAGTTTTTGTTTGTTTCAAGTATTTCATTAGCAGAATTTGCATTTAAAATTAGAATGAAGAAGTGTTGATCTCTCTTGATTATTACTGAAATATAGTAGACTCTTTTATCTGATCTTGGTTTAACCACCCACATTTTCATCATCATTGAAATTGGGATAAAATATATTGAATAGCAAGATAATTCACCTCTACTGATATAAATCCTATCAAAAATTTATGATTTCATAATTTTGATTTAAAAAAACAAATCATAATGTAATTGAAGATTTCTGAATTTTTATTTAAGTAAATGTTACTTAGATAAAATTTATAGATAAAAATAAATAAATATATATATATATGTAATAAAATTGTGATATTATATAAATCATTTTAAATTATTCATTTTAATCTATTTTAAATTGTGATTGACATTTTATTAAAACAATTTTATTTGCTGAATTTGTTTAAAGAAATTAATGGATCAAATTTTTCCCAACAATAAACATGTATTTCATAAATTATGTGAGGTATAAAATTTCTAAATTTTCACTGCTTACTTTAGTTTATATAAATATTTGATTATAACTAGCCAACTTTGAACTTTATAAAAGCAACTTACCTGTAAGTAAATTAAGTCCTGCTAATTGGCTAGTTATAATCAAAGAGGTATAAAATTTTCATTGTTTATTAAAATGTTAAAATAATATCTAGATAGTGTATTATTTCCTATTTTAGGTTTATATAATGTAAAATATTATTTTTTAACATGTATTTTGTGCAAATATGCACTGTTAAAAAAAAGTACATTGACAAATAGCATTGTTGAGGATTGCTGTATAATTGCTGTAGGCATGACAATCTCTGATATTTCCAATAAAGTTTCCACAATTTTCAATGGTTAATAAGTTGATATTTGCTAATAAATGAGAAACTATCAATGATTAATATGCATTTATCTGGTTCACAACAACAATTGGATAATGGATGCATTTCCCATTTCATTAACTTCAACAAAATTTCTTTTGTATGTTTTATTTTGATTTCACTTTCTTAAATCTCAACTTATTAAATAATGATTTATTTCTTCAAATTAAACAATGAAAAGCTTGCTTTGACATTAATTGTAAACCTATCCATATTTCAAAGAAGTTATAAAAAATTTTAAAAAAACATAAAATATAATAACTTGTATATTTTTATGAATTAAAGTAGTAGTATTTTTTGTTATAATAAAATATAAAAACAAAATTATCATTCAGCATATACAGGGTGTAGCATAAAAATGGGCATTTTTGATTTTGCCAGGAAAGTTTCTGTAACGATGTTGGCAATATTTACCAAGATTTTGTTTTATCAAGGTATAAACCATTTGCAGAGATGGCTCGCTGGAATGGAGCTCAACATGCTGTAGTTGTTAAGACATTTCACAAAAATGGTGACATTTTGCAGCCTCCCAGATCACCAGATTTGACAGTTTCCGATTACTTCCTTTGGGGTTATCTTAAACATAAGGTGTACACACAAAACATTCACAAATCATTGTGGGGCTCTCAAACCAGCATCAAAATGGTGATTATCTGCAGGACATCATTTTCAAAGTATGAATATAACTATGCATATTTAACAAATGGCAATGTGCAAGGATGCAGGGATGTGTTTATTTTTTTATAATAAAAAGCAGTATCAGTTTCATTACATTCAAAAATGCCCATTTTTATGTTACATCCTGTATTATACTGTTTGGTGTCTACCATTGTCTACAGTGCATTGTTATTTTCAGTTGGAATGGTGGAAATTTTATATATTACCATTAATATGTTAAGCAGGACAGTGGTACATTATAACAGGGATAGGTAGTAAAATTGATTGTACATTATAGTGCAAAATATGTTAAAGGAGTATGCATTAAGTGGGATATATCATCACACTTAATGCATACTCCTTTAACATATTATCAATTAAATCAGTATTTTTCAATAGAGTTGGGAATGTTTAGGAATACAATCTAGAATCCCAGAAAAATGAAATTCTAACACACTTTCTCCTTAAGAGCAGGACTGATTTTGATTGTAGCTTCAAGTTTGTCAGTGTCTTTCTCAGTGTTTATAATGAACTGGAGTGTTTACTGTGAGCTTCCCTGATTCCTTTATCTCAAATTTCTAATTCACAAAGATTAATGTTATTTGTGAGTTTGTTATCTCTTTTATGTTCAGTTTTTTGTTTGGGTGCATTGTAAAATTTATAGCATGTCCTTAGGTTTAGTATTTTGAGTTAATATGTTCTGTCTATAGTTCGAGTTTTTGTCATTTTCATCTTGACTTTTAGTAATGGAAAAAAGGTAGGTTTGAATGATAGAAGTCCTTAATTAGTGCGATTTCTTTGAAATCCTGTGAATCAAATCTATCAGATTCACAAGATTACAAAGAAGTTGTAATTTCAAAATTAACTGACATGTTAATTTTGCATAGAAATTCTTTAGGATATTGATTTGAATGAACAATATGTAAAAACAAGGCAAAAATAAAGAGGTTGTTTGCTTTCTTTTAGGATACTGAGACAAGAAAAGGTATACAATTAATAAAACAAACACTTTAAGCAGAAAACTCATAAAATAATTAATAAATAGATAAAAAATATATAATATTTCAGCATATGAAAATCTAAATACACACAATGCATATATTTCATACTGTGTGTATTTAGATCTTCATTAGCATTTTGGTCATACAAACACAGTAAAAATCAAATAAATCAAGTGTAATCATTTTCAAGTTTCATGATCTGTTCTTTAAATGTTGTTAATATTATATTCATATCCTTTTAGTTTTTCTTGACATACTTTCAATCCAAAGCACTTCTAGCAGTTGAGTTTTTCTTTAAAATGTACAATAGCTAACATTTTTGGTAAAATGAGTTGTACAGTAGCTAACATTTTCGGTAAATAGCAGTTGAGTTTTTCTTTTTTAAGAAAAACTCAACTGCTAGGAGTGCTTTGGATTAAAGGTATGATCATGAGTAGAAGCAGTGATTAAGAATGTATGTTTTTCTTGACATTTGTCAGCTATGCATTTCTCTAGTTTGAATGCAAAGAATTTTTCTACTATTGGTCTGAGTTCTAATTCTGATTTATGAGTTTTAATATATTCAAAGATCTTTGAAAATGCATGATGTGTTTGCATTGCATCTTTGACATTTGCCAGAACATTATTGTTCTTGTATACATTTGCTATTTTTTTGCATATCTCAGTTCAATCAAGTCATTCAAGTTGACTGAACTGAGTCAATCAAGTATTGTAGAATCAGTTCAATGACTGATTATGTGATCAGTTCAATGAAGATATATTAGTTATTATTGATTTCAAATCACTACATCTGATTGAATTACTCAAACCCACTGTAACTGAAATCAGACATATTAATTGACAACTCAATAAACATCCCATCCAAGTTTAAAGCTTTAAACTTTATAATATAAACTTCAAGGGAATTTTTATACCAAATAAACTTAAATTCTCAAGCCAAATTTAACCCTTGAAACTATAACAGAATAATTTAATGATTGGAAATAATTTGAACTAATGTTAGCACCATCTTGTAATTATAATTATTACTTTCACCGAATCAATGAGTGGCGCCATCTATTAATTAATAATTGAACCAGAAATTTTAATTAATTTATCCGAAGAAAAAAATATGCCTCGGCCCGGGATCAAATCGGGGACCTTTGGGCTAACGTCCCAACGTCATAACCACTAGACCACCGAGGCCAACAAGCAGATTGATTCTTCAGACAGTTGTATTAATTTAGAAAGACATTTTGATTACTTACATCGGACTCTCATTTACTTAATCGGCTAGTGCCATGGAGGGCCCATGGCTAGATTTAGCCCGGCCAGGAGTGGATCTATCGACAAGATCCGATGTAAGTAATCAAAATGTCTTTCTAAATTAATACAACTGTCTGAAGAATCAATCTGCTTGTTGGCCTCGGTGGTCTAGTGGTATGACTGTTGGGACATTAGCCCAAAGGCCCCCGGTTTGATCCCAGGCCGAGGCAGATTTTTTCTTCAGATAAATTAATTAAAAATTCTGGTTCAATTTATTAATTAATAGATGGCGCCACTCATTGTTTTGTAGAAATTAATAATTATAATTACGAGATGGCGCTAACATTAGTTCAAATTATTTCCAATCATTAAATTATTCCGTTATAGTTTCAAGGGTTAAATTTGGCGTGAGAATTTAGGTTTATTTAAAGCTTTATTTGACATAGTGCATATTACAAGTAAAAATTCCTACTTGAAATAAGTGACACTTATTAAACCCAGTAAAAAGGTGTCCTGGAACACCTGATAACCCCATGGCAGAAGTACTAATCACAGTAACTGAAGAAAAATTATCAGCAAATACAGAAAACATTCAAAAAAAAAAAAAATTCTACACCCTATATATAGACACTCTCATTATACTAGACATTGCAATATATGCAGAAAAAATAGCTGGGGATTATTAATACCAACATTATGAAAACTTTGTCCTTGCTGACTTGTTCTATTTTGAGTATCCTCAAAATAGAACAAGTCAGCAGAGAAACAGTAAATTTCTTGGACACTGTTATATACAAAGACAATGACAGATACAGTATAAAAGTTTATAGGAAGCTAACAAGCATGCAGATATACTGGGTGTTTTCTAGCACCCGTACCACCCTTTTATCTTGGAAGCGCAATGAGATAGGAAGTAGGGGGGAAAGTTTTGATTACCAAAGTATACCTGAAGAATCGAATGGGCATGATAAAAAAATTTTGTATCCATCGGAAGTAGGGGCACAAAGGGTCAACTATGAAATCTCCAATGGAAACCAATGTTGATTTTGGCATAATTGGATAGAACTGTGAAAGCAAGGGATCAACGATGAAATCTCCAATGGAAACTAATGCCAATTTTGGCATAATTGGATAGAACTGTGAAAAACAAACAACTTTAATGCCGATTTTAACATAATTGGATAGAACTGTGAAAAACAAACAACTTTTGTTGGAAAGTTTTTTAATATTACTTACGGATTGTGAGATATCACAAAAAAAGATGCCGCCACATGTACTGAAAATATTTTAATATCACTTACGGATTGTGAGATATCACAAAAAAAAAGATGTTTTTAAATATCATCTACGGATTGTGAGATATCACAAAAAAGATGCTGCCACATGTGAAAAGCACTTCAAATTTTTGGCTTGGAAAGCCTAGGCCCAGCGGTTGTAAGAATTCATAAAAAAAAGATGCCACCGCATGTACCGCCAATTGGGCTATTCAAACAATAATAAAAGTAAGAATCTGACAGAGGGCGTCAGTGTACATCATGGCGCTCATAAAGAGCTGAAACAAGTCCAGAAACCCTTGTTCTTGGTGCTCATAAAGGGCTGAAACAAATCCAGAAACCCTTGTTCTTGAGTATGGCTCTATGCTGAACTGTGATGGCAAAAGACTTGTCACACCTGCGGTTCAAGTGCTACAACCAAGTACCAGAAGTGACCTTAAATCTGCATAATACTGCTCTTTGCTGCTTCAATAATGCTTGGCAATGTACACAAATACACTCTGTCTGATTTTTATTATTCTTATTGCTTGAATAGCCCCATCGGCGAGATTCTTCCTTTTATTATTGCTTGAATAATCCAATTGGCAGTACATGCGGTAACATCTTTTTTTTGTGATATATCACAATTCGTAAGTCATATTAAAAAACTTTCAAAACAAAAGTTGTTTGTTTTTCACAGTTCTATCCAATTATGCCAAAATTGGCATTGGTTTCCATTGGAGATTTCATTGTTGACCCCTTGTGCCCAAAAAATTTTATCATGCCCATTCGATTCTTCAGGTATACTTTGGTAATCAAAATTTTTTCCCCTACTTCTTATCTCATCGCATTTCTGAGAAAAAAGGTGGTACGGGTGTTAGAAAATGGTGTTTCCAAGAAAAAAAGATGGTATGGGTGCTAGAAAACACCCGGTATATCCAGAGTGCATCATATGATTACAACAGATACAAAAAGACAAGTTTCCATGAACAAATAGAATGAATATTCGTCATCTGCATGCACTTCAGTAACCTACAGGAAGAGCTAGACTTTTTAAAGGACACTGCCAACAAGCATGGATTTTTAAATTCTATGAGATACAAAAAAAGAAATGGTTTAGAAAGAAAAACAATGAAATTATAGAAGCACACATAAGAGAAGTAAAAATTAAATAACATTCCACCATTGCCACAAATAAAAAGTTGACAGAAAAATCTATCAAAATCCATTTAACAGAAAAAAGACTTGAAGGTCTTTTCATGCATTAGAAATGAAAAAGAAACACAGAAACAAATTGACACAGCTGATGTGTATAAAATACCCATCCATACAGTAACTAATAATATCTAATATTACTTAGGAATACTAGACTGAGGCTACAAGATAGGATCAAAGAACATATTGCAAAGTCGCGGATTAGGAAGACTGTTAATACTACGAATTATATACTAAACCTAACGGTTCTAGCGACTCTGCAATCCAGAGTTCGGCCTGAGCTCAGGTCTTAAACTAAACTAAATTCTAACTTAATACTAAATAATTACAAAACAATTTGACACAATGTAACGTCTAACTGATGAAACAATCAGAAATCGGAACTTATAACTAAAAATGCCGATTAAGTGTTAGAAGTAAAACGAACAAATGATGTTAGAACTTACACTAATAATGTGAAGAAAATCTCAAACAAGTTAGATAATAACAAAATATAAATTTATTAGACTCAAAAACACTTACAAAAGTGTTAATTAAAGCTTTATTTAAACTCTAATAAAGCACAATGAAATAATCCACAAAACTTATTTAATCCAATTCAATCCACAAGAAACAAACCTTAAGTACTACTTAAATTCTAATACCTCCACTTCCGATACAAACTTCAATCAATAGTCGATCCCTACAAGAAATTCAATTGTCAACTTCACCAATTCCACGTCTGGAAATTCAGCACCTCTAATGCTTGTCGATTGCGTCGTCTTTTTTATACGATTCTCGAGTGACCGCCGCACTCGCTCATTTACATACTTATACGTAACAAGTTCAAAGTTATTAGTTTACAGAGTATTTCATTTATGTCAATATCTTTACAATTAATTTATATATCGAACAAAAATACTGATACGGATCATTCT
>AYEL01092380.1:0-14883 GCA_000484575.1 Olivierus martensii
ATTGGTCATCTGCAGGGCATTCAGGCCGGGGAATGCCACCGCGCTGGCAACGCCGTCGGTTTCCAGTGCGACGTCGATGACCTTGCTCAGCAGCGCATCGGTGCGCCCGATGGAGGAGCCTTCGGGCAGCTTCACGCCCGCGATCAGGTACATCTTGTCCTGGGTCGGAATGAAGCCGCCGGGCACGGCCTTGAACATCAGACCCGTGCCCAGCAGCAGTAGCGCATAGACCACGAACACCGCCCCGCGCCGACCGAGCACGCGCGAGACCCCGCGCTCGTACTTGTTGGAGCTGCGGTTGAAGAAGCGGTTGAACGGGCGGAACAGCCATCCAAATGCCCGGTCAATGCCGCGAGACAGTGCATCCTTGGGGGCGCCATGGGCCTGCAGCAGCCGGCCGGCCAGCGCCGGGGACAGCGTCAGGGAGTTCAGGCCAGAGATCGCCACCGAGATGGCGATGGTGACCGCGAACTGCTTGTAGAACTCGCCGGTGACGCCGTCGAGGAATGCCATGGGCACGAACACCGCGCACAGCACCAAGGTGATGGCGATGATCGGGCCCGACACCTCCCGCATGGCCAGGTGCGCCGCTTCCAATGGCTGCGCGCCGGCCTCGATGTGGCGCTCCACGTTCTCCACCACCACGATGGCGTCGTCGACCACGATGCCGATAGCCAGCACCAGTCCGAACAAGGTGAGCGTGTTGATCGAGAACCCGAGCAGGTGCAGGACCGCGAACGTACCCACGATGGACACCGGCACTGCGATCAGCGGGATGATGGAGGCGCGCCAGGTCTGCAGGAACAGGATCACCACCAGCACCACCAGGGCCACGGCCTCCAGCAGCGTGGCGACCACAGAGTTGATGGATTCGCGCACGAACACCGTGGTGTCATACACCGCTTCGTACTTGATTCCCGGCGGGAAGGTCTTCTGCATCGCGTCCATGGTGGCGATCACCTGGTCACGGATGTCCAGCGCGTTGGCCCCCGGTGCCTGGAAGACGCCCATGCCCACGACGGCGCTGTTCTGGTCCAGCTTGGCGCGCAGCGTGTAGTCGCCCGCGCCGAGTTCGAGGCGGGCGACATCGGACAGCTTCACGATCTGGCCGTTGTCGCCGGTCTTGAGCACGATGTTGCCGAACTCCTCGACCGTGGTCAGCCTGCCCTGCGCATTGATCAGGCTCAGGAAGTCGCTGTTCGGCATGGGTTCGGCGCCGACCTGGCCCGCCGAGACCTGTACGTTCTGCTCGCGCATCGCTGCGATCACGTCCCCGGCCGTCAGGCCTCGCGAGGCGATGGCCTCGGGGTTGAGCCACGCCCGCATGGCGTAGTCGCCGCCGCCGAAAACATTGACCTCACCGACGCCGGGAATGCGCGCCAGGGTGTCGCCGGCCTGCTGCACGATGGCGCCCGGACCGTTGGATCCGTTCAGGAGGAAGCTCGACCATGAACGAGCGCAGGCCGCGCATCGCGGCAATCGCATTTCTGCGCAGCCGGCACACTCCGCCAGGGGGAGCCATCCGGTGACCCGGTTGCTTTCTCCGTGCCTGCTGGTTGCCAGTGCCCATGATCCGCTCGGCCGGCGCGTCGTCGAACTGCTGCTGCGCCGCGATGAAGCGGAGGTCATCGCCACCAGCCGCCAACCAGTGCACCTTGTGGATCTGGCTGCCCGTGGGGCGCGTATTCGCGGCGCGGATCCCGACGATGCAGCGTCCCTGGATGCCGCCTTCACCGGTGCACACCGCCTGCTGCTCCTGCCGGGCGCTGCCGACGGCTCGTGGTCGCGGCGTCGCCAACTGCAGGCCATGATCGATGCCGCAGCGCGCGTCGGCGTCCGCACCGTGGTGTACGCGGCCCAGATCGAAGTGTTCGACCCCTCGCTGATGACTGTAGCGCGGGAATGCGAGACGGTGGCACAGGCATGCGAGGCTCGCAACCTAGCCTTGTCAGTCTTGCGGGTGAGTTGGCCTATGGAGCGATTGTTTCCGCGGATCATCCTGGCGCTTCGGTGCGGGAAGTGGTTTAGCTCAGCGCCGCAAGGCAGACTGCCTTACGTGGCGGGCGAGGACGTGGCGCGCACCGCTGCGGCGGTACTGCGGGCGGACCCTGTTCCGCCCGGAGAGCTGGCGATCACCGGCCCGCAGGCTCTCACTGCCGAGGCGCTGGTGAACAGCATCAATATCATCTTCGGAGCCAGCATCGACCTGGTGCCCGTCAGTGAGGAAGCCCTGGCGCTGCATCTGCAGGTCTCGGGCTTTCCGAAATCCACGCTGCGAGAGGCGCTGATCATCGAAGAGGTGTCCAAACGCGGGCTGGCGCCGTTCTCCGACGGTGTCATCGAGCAGATGACCGGTCAGCCGCCGCGCAGCATCGAGGCGGTGCTGGTCGAACACCGCCTCGATTTGCTGTTGTCCACCAGCACCCCCCGGCTTTGAGACGAGTCGACTTCTTCGACTCTAGAGGCTGCAGGCGTGCTTGCTGCAGTACATGATCCACGCCGAGACGATGATGAAACAACGATCTGTACGAACAGCCACCCCGACGACGGTGGTCGCCAAGCCTTTTGCCACGGAACGTGTGCCAATGGTTGGCGACGTCGCCAGCCTCGGCGGCGTAACCGTGTCCAACGTTCGTTTCTATGAAGCAGAGAGGTTGATCCATGCTACGCGCACGGCAGGCAACCAGTGCCTCTATGGGCCCGTATCTAGCACCTATGCCAGTTTCAAGTAGGGATTGTTCGGTGGCCGCTCATCGAACAGTTGGCCAGGGTCATCGAGTAAGTAGCCATGCAGCTTGCGCGACTTGCGCGGGCCGGTGACCTCGCAGGTCCAGATGTTCAAGCTGCTGGGCTGCTTGCGATGGACCTGCAGCTTCTCGAAGCGCTTCTGGACCCATTGCCAGTCGACAACGGCATCCTGCTTGGCGAGTGCTGGAACTTGAGGATGCTCCTGGACATAGCGCTGAAACACCCCAGGGCTTACCAGGAACACCGTGTCGTCCACGGTATGCACCAGTGCCTTGGCATCGTTGAGAATCAGCTTTCGGCTCTGCAAGCCATGCCTAAGCCAGCCCATGAAGTGCTCGCCCGAAGGCTGCTGTGTCGATGCCGAAGATTTAGACGCTGGCACAGGCAGTACCAGCGAACTCGTTGCGAAGGCCGGGACGGGCTCTGCATCCTGTCGCGTCGCAAGGAGGTGTCCGGAGCCCACCATCGCCAGCATGTCTTCCATGACGTCAGGCAGGGGCTGAACTGCGGGCGGTGAAGCCAAGTCAGCGGGGCTGCTGCCTTCCCAAGGTGGCGTCGTCTGTTCTTCGAAGACAGGCTTCGCGGCAGTCATAGGCGGGGCAGCCTCCAAGCCAGCATCCTTCTCGATTGCCGCAGCGTCGACTGCCACCGTGCCGGTAAACGATGCTGGCCGTTCGCCAGCTTCCCAGATCAGCGCGGGAGCTAGACGCAGCAGGGTAAATGAGTGGGACCAGCCGGTCGCACTGGTCACGGTCGCGCGCCAGACCGCCTTCCCGTCCGACGTCGGCTGCAATATGCCGTGGTCCTGAAGCACGTTGAACACCGCAGTGTTGTTCGTAGGGATGCCATCGATGCCCTCTGACAGCAGGTGCGCACGTAGCTTGTCCGAAACCGTCTTGCTCACCAGCCACAAGGCGTCCTCGGTGAGCCAGCCATCGGAGGCTTCGGGCTGGTTCAGCTTCAACTCTTCCTTGAGCAGGTAGCGCAACCCGTCCAGCAGCTTGCGTTGCAGCGCGTGCTTGGGGGCGGCCATAGCGCGCGCGGGATCGCCTCCCAACTCTTGGGCCACGGAAGCGCGGTCGGCCTGTACGACAAGTTCGCCCAGCACGCCGGCGTGCTCGTACTGGCCGGCCAGGACGTAGAGCAGCGGTCCCCACAGGTCGGGATAGCCACTGAGCCAGTCCAGGGCATCACTGTCGAGGAGTTGGCGGTAGAGCAAACCTGTCGCAGCGCTGTGGAGCCGATATTCTCGATCGTCGCGGTAGCGGAAGCGGTATGGCTGGTGCAGCGGGCCATGCCAGGGGTGCCACAGCGAGCCGTCGGCCAGTTCGACGTGCAGATCGACGGCGATCTTGCCGATGTCATGCAGCAGCGCGGCATAGGCGACTGCGGCAGTCCAGGCTTCAGACTGCGCCGCCTGGTCTTCGGGGCTGGCCCCGATGGGCAGCAGATGCGACTGCCGCAGCTTCAGGCTGTAGGCGACGATTTCCAGGCCGTGGTCGAGCATGCCGCCGGGGTAAGCGTGATGATGCGCCTCGGAAGCCGGGAAAGCCTGGACCAGCTCGGCGTAGCGTTCCAGTGGCGCCCGGTACAAGGTGGCGAACTGCTTACGTGAGAGCGACGTGCGCTGCCAGATGTGCTCCAGCAGTTTCTGCCGGCGCGGGGTGGCCAGCAGCGATGCGGCCGACTCGGGCCGCATCAACCCTTTCGGGAGGTCGGATGCGGGAGGTGGCGTCGGAGCGGTAGCGACCGCGGGCCGTTTTCGCTGGAACAGAGAGAGCATGCGGATGTCCTGTCGCGGGCCGAGCGGGGTGCCTTTTTGCCTTTTCGAGGTAGGGCCATTCCCCTTGCAACCCATTCCCTCGCCATTTCGACCCTTTACAGCCTTTGGGTATAGGGCGACGGGTGCTGACCGTCCACCGCCAATGCGGGTTGCGGAAGGGCCGTATTGATACAGGAAGGCTGGCTGTTCACGCCCTACGATGGGCCGATTCTTGGACTCGGGAGAACGCTGTGAGGCCTCAGATTGACAAAGTAAGGAAATTTCCTTACCATGCAGGTATCGCAATCAGGAGAGTCGCCATGCCTGCCATCCACGAAGTCGCCACGCTGACCTCTAAAGGCCAGATCACGCTGCCCAAGCCCATCCGGCAGGCGCTCGGCGTCGATGCCGGCGGCAAGCTCGCGTTCGATCTGCGGGGCAGCGAAGTCGTCGTCACCCGTGTTGATGCCGAGCACGAGGACCCCGCCATTGGCGCGTTTCTGAGCCTGCTGGCCCGCGACATCGAAGCTGGCCGGAACGTCCGGGGCCTGCCCGAGGATCTGGCGCGCGCCATGCTGGAGCATGCTGGCCACGGTGTGAACCTGGACGAGGAGATCGACGGGAAAGTGGAACTCTGATGCAACGGCATGGCTGGACGCTGCTCTTCCACGACTGCGTGATCGAGCAGTTGCAGAAACTGCATGCGGCCGCGAGGCGCGCGCAGGAGAATGACCCGGCGGGCTTCGAGTCCAATGCCAACGTCAAGCTCTTCCGGGCCCTGAGCCAGTTGATGTTGGATGTGGTGCCAGGCGATCCGGCACGCGACGAGTACCGCCAGGGCAACACCTTGGGACCTGCCCACCGCCACTGGCGAAGGGCCAAGATCGGACGGCGGTTCCGGCTGTTCTTCCGGTACGACTCGAAGGCGAAGGTCATTGTGTACGCCTGGGTCAACGATGAACAGACCCTGCGGTCTTCGGGTAGCAAATCGGACCCGTATGTCGTGTTCGAGAAGATGCTCGGACGCGGGAACCCACCAGACGACTGGCACGCGCTGATACAGGCAAGCAAGCAGGATTGGAGCAAACTGGAATAGGCATCCCTCAGTAGCAGGAGACGACCATGAACACCACGACACGCATCAGCACCGCAGAACGCCTCGGCCGCACCTTGGGTCGCGGATGGCGTGCCTACGTGCGCGGCGAACGCCGGGCATCGAGTTGGTTGGTGTCCAAGGGGATGCCGGCGGCCGGTGCCACCGCGTTCGTGTGGGTGGTCAAGCTGGTTGCGCTCGGGGTGCTGCTGTACACCACCTTCTGGCTGGCGGTGTTGCTACTGCTGGGCGTTGCGGCGGCATGGTTGGCTGGCAATTCGGCTAGGGATGATGACCGCTGGGCGCAACAGGATGAACTGCGCAATGGCGAGGCGGGCTTTGGCCTGTATTCTTCCAATGGCCAGCGGCTCGACCCTCACGACCCGAACGATCCGTTCGATGACTGAGGTTTGGACTGTCCGTCACAGAACCTTGCCGGCTACCTTGTTTACACCTGACCCGGCGCTATCACGCGCTTCCTTGGAGCCGACAGCAAGGTTCTGAGCAATCACCCCAGCCTTAACTCCGACCCACCCCAAGGCAGCGACCCAAAACGTCGGCAGGACCAGAAACATCGTGCCCGTGACGAACATTAGGAGCATGTCACCGAAGGCGTTGTTCAGTCCTACCAACGGGTCGAAATTGGTGTGCGGCCGGTTCCAGCCGAACCCCCAGCCATAGAGCGCGTCGAGGATGGTGCTGTCAATCCAGCGTGCAAGCTGAAACCAGAAGTCCGTGAAGAACAGCGCGAACTGCACGACGCTGACCGTGACCACCGTCTTCAGGTCATAGGTGCCCACGACCAGCACGAGCGGGATGCAGATAACCAGTGCCATCTTGAGCAATGCAAGCACCATGGGCAGGGCCTGCCTCGCGACGTCCATGGCTGGAAACGCGGCAATCGCGCCGACTGCCATCCCAACATCGCCCGTGGCCCGCGTCACAATGTTCGGCAGGGTCTTGTCGATCTGGCCGCCGTAGTCGGTATAGACGCTGCCCTGGTTCAATTTCTGCTGCCGCGGTGACGCGATCGTGCGGATTACCGAGTCGTCCACCTCGGCTCGGCTCAGGAACCCGGCCCAGCCCGCCAGGCGATTGAGCAGGCTCGGGTCCACCTGTCCCAGCAAGCGTGCCCGCAGGCCATTACCGCCATCGGCCCACCATTGCCTGCAGGTCGGGTAGCCACCGCCACTGGATACCTGAGCCAGCCCGGCGTCGCGGTTGCTGTCATAGGGCCAGTCATCGCGCGGCGTGCTGGAACGGTACGTGTCGTAGTAGCCGTTCGTGTCGGTGAAGAACCGCGATCCGATCCAGGTCACGTCGTGCATCTGCTGCTCATCGAGCTGAGGGCGCTGCATGAACAATTTGGCCCGTGCAGGCCCATAGCAATCCCGCGAGAAATCCGCTACTTCCTGAGCCAGCACCGGGTCATCGATGCGCGTGGCGTCGATCTCCATGCGCATCTGCCGCAGGTCCGTGCCACACGGGATCGCCGCCACCGAGGCGCTCGTGACGGCGCGCGAGAGTGCATGCATGAACGCCCACCAGACGGGCACCTTCGCCGACTGGTTGTTGATGGTGCTGAAGGACTGCGACCAGCCGGTATCCGTGGGCTGCGGCACGCTGACCTGGCACTGGGCCGAGCGCGAGCTGTCGTACTGGATGGTGTTCAGGTCCACGTCGATGAACGGAATGCCGGCGAACATCACCACCACGATGGCGACGAAGACCCGGTTCTCGATGCGGGCGGCGCTCAGCACGCCTTTATTGCCCTCGTCGGCACCTTCCGCACGGGCCTTCAACCACTCCTGCACGATGATGGCGACGAAAGGCAGCGCGAATACCCCGCTGGATACCAGCACCGCCCAGATGCCGTTGTTGACGATCCAGGACACCAGCGTCAGGTAGTACTCCAGGTAGTCGGTCGTGAAAAGCGTCATCGCGCCATCTCCCCTCAACCGGCCTGCATCAGCAGGCTGGCTTCCAGCGCCACGATGGCGACGACGCCCGCGACCTCGGTGCGCACCAGGCGGCGCCGCGCCTGGGCGTCGTCCTCACGTACCAGCAGCCGGCGCCGCATCCAGACCCAGCCATAGGCCGTCGCCCCGTACAGGCACAACCGCCACACGAAGAAGTAGCCCGATGCGGCCGCGAGCCACCGCTCCCAGCCGGCCACGCTCCCGACCAGGTAGATGCCGGCGACGTTGGCCCCCACCGCAGCGGCGACGATCACCACCGCCCACAGCAGTGCTTTCGCCGCGCGCCGGCTGAACAGCCAGCGCAAGGGGCGCCAGGTCATGCGCATTGCGCTCATGGCCGGACTCCCGGATTGCCCTTCTGCAACTGGTCGAGGCGGTCGGGCACCGGATCGCCCTCGTAGATGCCGCGCGAGCCGGCCGCGCGCGTACCATGGCGCTGGATGATCGCCATCGGCGAGTTGTTCGCCAGCTCGCGGCGCAGCTCCAGCTCCGTTTTCAGGTTGCGGATCTCCCGGTCGAGCGTGTCGCTCTCGTGGTTCACAGCCTCGACCGCCAACTCGTTGGCCGCCACGTTGGGCTCCTTCTTTCCCGTGAGCAGCGTGCGCTGGAGCAACAAGGCCTTCTCCAGCACCGACGACAGCGCCACCTCGGACGCAAGGCGCCGCGCCAGCAGGTCCTGGTCCGGCTCGTCGCGCAGCGCCTCGATGACGCCGCGCGTGATCGGCAGCGACGTGCTGCCGGCCTCGCGCAAGTTCTCGAAGGTGGTGTTGCGCACGCCGGAAACCAGTTCCTGCAAGACTTCCAGTTTGGCTTCGTACTCCTCCTGGATCAGCGGCGTCAGCCCGACGCCGGGCACCGTCTCGGTCTTGGTGCAGGAATCGCACGTGCGCTGCACCTGTTCCCCGAGGACCCGGGTGGCCCATTCGGTCGCCTGCTGCGGCGACGTCCAGGTCTGGCAGGACAGGCTCGCGCAACTGGCGGGCGCGATGGAGGATGTGTCCGTCACGCCGCGCCCGTTGACCAGGTTGTAGCCCGCGCGGGTGACGTCGCCGACCACCCGAATGGCGGACTGGCCTGCGCCACCGGCATTGCTGCCGCCCACCCAGGGAACGCCGTCGTTGCCGCGGCGCGTCTCAGCCTGCTCGACGGCCGAAACGGCATCGTTGCTGCCAACCGCGTCACGCAGGGCCATGCCTTCGGCCATCTGGCTCCAGCCAAGCTGGCCGCCCGCCGTCTCGGCCATCTTCTCGGCCATCGCGCGGCACGTCAGCTTGGAGCGGTCGAAGTCCAGCCGCGCCTGCAGCACGCCGTTGGTCAGCAGGTTGTACAGGCCGGGATCGGCGCGCTGAATGATCAGCGCCGGCAGGGACGCCACCGCGCTGGTGGCGCTCTGGATCACGTTGCTCATGATCTGCTGGAAGCCGTTCGTGATGCCGTTGAGCTGGTTGCGCAGCGTGGTCTGGATGCTCATGTCGCCGCAGATCAGGTTGCTGTTCCACCCCAAGCCGACCCCGATGGAGCGCATGCCAGCCGCGCGGCCCATGGACACCGCGCTGCCGCCTCCGATCGAGTACATGACGTCATCGCCAATGACGGGGCCGCTGTTCTGGTATCCGACCTGCGCCCACGCCAGGCCGCAGACCAGAGCGAGCGTGCCGGCCAGCGCCGTCGGGCGCAGCAAGTAGCACGCCTTGGCGGAAAGGTTCATCGGTTCAGGACGCTTCATCGTGGCACCTCAGAGGAAATCGACGCTGCCCAGGAACACCTGCCCGCGGCGTTCGCAGCAGGCATACGGCCGCCACAGCGCCCAGGCGTAGTCGCCTTGCTGGGCCTGGGTCAGCGTGCCGCTGTGGGGGAAGACCACGCAGGTGTTCGACAGACGAGGGGTCAGCTCCTGCCACTTCCCGGTGGAGGTATCGCCTTCGACCAGCGCCCCGGCCGGCCAGTAGCCGTCACGGGCGTTGGCGAGCAGTGGCTGGTACACGTGCAACTGCCCGCGGCGCGTGACGACATCGCCCGCGCGCTGGGCCACCACCGCCCCGGATTTGTGGTCGTCGGTCTGGTGCAGGAAGCCACCGCGTGGATAGACATTGCCCCAGAGGTTCATCGTGGTGCGCGCACCGACCTCACGCATGCCCGGAATCAACGCCTCCGGGTAGGCCATCTCGGGCACGTTGTAGCGCCAGGCCAGCGTGTCCAGGGTGCTGAGCAGATACGGCATGAAGGCCGTGCCCGCGCCTTGGCAGAAGTAGCCGGAGGACGAGGCGAACTGGTTGAACACCTCGCCGCCGGGATGGCCGATAACATCGCTGTTCTTGAATTTGGCGAGGTTGTTTTCATGATCCTCGTTCGTGGTGCCGTCCCCGCCGGCCTGGGCCGAAGGATTGGGCGTGCTCATGGCGCGCACTTCAACCCAGGGGTTCTCGCCGGTGTTCGAGTACGACGACACCACTGCATCGGGGATGTAGTGCCTGACCTTGACGGAGGTACGCACCGTGCAGCCGGTCCAGGTGCAATAGAGCCAGTAGCAGATACCCACCACCCGGTATTCCAGGCAATCGGGCGAAGCCACTGAACCCACGATGGTTGCCGTGTTCAGGGCGTAGCTGCCCGTGGCGCTAAGCAGCAGCACGGACGCGACAGCAGCTCGCATGCGGCGCAGAAGGTCGAATGGGTGGATCACGGTTCGGTCCTCCGGTGCTGTTCGATCCGCGCGATGGCGCGGGCCACGTCCGGCTCGCCATAGACCACATAGCGCTGGTCCACCACGACGGCCGGGACGGCGGTGATGCCCAGGCTCCATGCGTCCGTCACGCCCTGGTAGGCCGTCGCGATGCGCCGCTGAAGGTCAGTGCCTCCCTGGGTCAGCCGACGCTTGACCAGGGCTGTCGCCTGGTCGGGGTCGGTGGGCAGATTCGCCGAAAGCTCGGCCTCGATGCGCGGCGCTTCATCCAGCTCGATCAGCCGTTCGCCGCCCATGGTCTTGACCGGGTGGTGGCCGTCGGTGACGACCACCACGTCGGCGGCGAAGGTGACCGGGCTGAACACCGCCAGGGACGCCGGCAGCGCCACGGCCAGGCCAAGGGTTCGCCAGCCTGGTGCGAACCGGGTAAAAGCTGCTGGCATGTCATGCGCCCCGGAAGTTGATCAGGGCCATAGTCAAACGCCGAACCCCATGCGGTCCCAACAAACAATGCGCATCGCGGCCACCCCGCATACCTGCTTGTGTCGCCGCGAAGAAAAAGCGGAGGCCGAAGCCTCCGCGCTGATCAACGAAGCAGTGCAACACTTACAGCAGGCCGGACTCCGCAAAGGAGAACGGGGCACCCTGGCCGACGATGATGTGGTCCAGTACCCGCACATCGATGAGCGCCAGCGCGGCCTGCAGTTGCTGGGTCAGCACGCGATCCGCGATCGACGGCTCGGACATGCCCGAGGGGTGCTGATGTGCGAAGACCACCGCAGCGGCATTCAATTCCAGCACACGCTGTACGACGACACGCGGATAGACCGAAGTCGAGTTGATCGTGCCCCTGAACAACGGCTCGTAGGCCAGCACCTGATGCATGCTGTCAAGGAATACAGCGACGAATATTTCGTTGGGCTCGGCCACCAGCTTCACGTGCAGGTAGTCGCGCACGGCCGTGGGGTCGAGGAGTTTCGGACCCGCTTTGAAAACCCGCTTCTCCAGCAGTGCAATGGCTTGCTGGATGATCCAGTCCTCGTGCTGGGCAGCGATGGCGGAAAGCGACTCCAGGCAGGAGTCATTGACGACGAAAGACATGGCGAACCTCCAAATGGTGAGATCGGAGGGCGCGCGCCCGGGGAGGGCAAGCCCTCCTGGGGAACGAACAAGGTGCATCCATCACCGCGGGAGCGGTGATCGTTCGCGGCCAGGATGCGAGGCGAACGGGTTGCGGTCAGCGCAGCGGACTGCGCCGTAGCCTTGAAGACCGGGGCTACCTGGGCATGTCGCCGACGACGTCGGCAGGCATTTCCGATGTAGGTGTGGCGGCGGGATCGCGGGCCGCGAGCATGTCCATGGCCGACAGCAAGGCATCGCCCTCGATCGGACCCTGCAGCAGGATAGCCTTGCCGGTTTCGCGATCGTGTAGCCGCAGCGACGGCGTGGCGGTCACGCCGCTGTTCGTGGCTTCCGCAGTTTGGGCGCGAATCGCCGCGTCGGGCCGCTCGCTCGCGATGCACTGCTCGATGGGTGGCGTAAGGTCGGGGTAGCGCAGGTCCTCGGGCAAGCCCTGACCGTCGCTGCGCGTGTGGGCATATACCCACTCGACGGCCTGCCAGAAGGCGGCATGACCGCTGGCTTGGCCCGCGCATTCCGCCAAGCGCGCTTCCGCGGACGCGGCCGGCTCATGCGCTGCCAACGGGAGGTGATGCCATTGCAAGGCCACGTCCGCATTGCCGGCCACCCAACGCTTGAGCACTGGGAAATAGGACCGGCAGAACGGGCATTCGAGGTCCGCGTAGAGCGTCAGCGTGAAGCGTCCTTCCGGATTGCCCATCTGCCACGGAGGCCCAGCCACCTGCGTCTCGCTGACTGGCGCTGAAGTCTGAGGCGTGGACTGCCCGGGCCAACGGGACACGAGCCAGATCAGCAGCAGTGCAACCAGCGCTGCGGCCACTGTCCAAGGCCAGCTGGGCCGCCAGTGCCGACGGCGGAACGCCTGCACCTGCATCGGAATGGAAGGACGTTTCTGTTCCATGGCGTTCTCCGGTGTACGGCAGATTCAGGGCAGGTCCAGGGTCGGCGACTCGATGCCACGTGCCCGGTCGATCTTCTCAGCCACCTTGAAGGCGGCATCCAGCTCGCTGACGCCGTGCTGCCGCATGAGTTGGTAGCGTTCTGCCTTCTCCTCGGGCTCGGTTTGCGCGAGCGCGAGGTAGAGACTTGGCGGCACGGCGCGGAACAGCACTTCCATGCTCTTGGAGAGGATGACGCCCTCGGTGAACTTGCCCGCTTCCTTGCGTGCGGAGAGCATCAGCGCCTTCTGCGCCGGCGAGAGTTCGCGGAAGCGCGCGATCTTCTCCACCTCGTCCGGCGGCATCGACAGGCACACCCACCACTCGATCATGTTGAGCATCGGCTCCGCTGCACGTGGCAGGTCGTCGATGTTCTGCGTCGCCAGCCAGAACCAGGCGCCCAACTTGCGCCACATTTTTGTAATTTTCACGACATAGGGCGCGAGCAGCGGGTTCTTGGTGATGATGTGACCTTCGTCGGTCACGTTGACGATCGGCCGTCCCAGGTACTGGTCGCGCTCGGCGATGTTGTTCACCGTGCTGATCAGGCTGATGTAGGCGATGGAGAGCTGCGCGTTGTAGCCCTCGCGGGCATAGGTCGCCAGATCGACCAGCGTGATGTCGGCCTCGGGCCACGGCGTGCCGTCGCGGTCGAACATCTCGCCGTCCGTGCCTTGGCAGAACATGTCCATCGCGTCCGCCATCTCCAGCAGCCGCGCACGGCGCATCTCGGGCAACGTCGGGTCCTGGCCACGGGTGCGCAGTGCATTGCGCACATCGCGCGTGAGCACGGTGCGCTTCTCCGCCACGCAATGTTCGGCGGCGTCGAGGATGCACTGGCGGATCAGCGAGCGGTCGGCCCGCGTCATCCGCGCTTCTTCCTTGTCTTCGCCGCCCGTGATCATCAGCCGTGCCGTGATCTCCAGTTCGCCGAGCACGTCGCGCTGCTCATCCGCCTCCATGGCCGAGGCATCCGGTGGCAGGTCTTCGTCCAGGGCATCGGCATCGAGCGTCTGCACGTCGCTGGGCGTTTCGATCAGCCGGCGTGCGTCGGCGAACGGCGCCAGGCTGATGCCCGATCCGGGGGCCAGCTTGACCCGGTTCACGGTCAGGCCCAGGCGCCGCGCGAAGTCGCTGAACAGGCCGAAGCTGTTGCCGGCTTCCACGATGAAAAGCCGCGGCCGGTAGATGGCCGTCACCTGGTTCAGCAGGTTGTTGAGTGTGGCGGACTTCCCCGAGCCGGTGGGGCCAAATAGAAAAAGATGGGCATTCATCTGCCGATCCAACCTGTTCAAGGGGTCGAACGTAATCGGGCCGCCGCCGCGATTGAACATCGTGATGCCGGGATGCCCCGTGCCCTGGGCGCGGCCCCATACTGGCGACAGGTTCGCCGCGTGCTGGGCGAACATCAGTTGCGTGTACCACCGGCGCCGGTCCTTGCCGGGGTTGTAGCAGCACGGCAGCCAGCGCAGGTAGCTGTTGAGCGGCGCCACCTCGTCGTCCTCGCGCACCGGCTGCAGGCCGGCGTTGAGCATCACGTTCGCGAGGTCCAGGCCGCGCCGATCCAGTTCCGCCTCGTCGCGCCCGCGTAGGTAGAACGCCAGAGTGCCCCGGTAGAGCTTGTGCGCGCTGCCGATCAGGGAGCGGGCTTCATGCACGTCCTTGAGCGTCTGCTCCGACGCCAGCGTCTCGCCCACAGCTTTCTTCGCCAGATGGTTGAGGTCCGATTCGAGGACGTCCTGCGGCGTGGCCACCATGGTGAGACACATCAAGGTGTCCTCGGGCATCTGGTCGAACAGCGTGTTGATCGCGTCCCCCTTGCGGGTCTCGCCGGTCAGGTGCCCGGTGCCGGGCGGCATGCGCAGCCGGTCGGTGATCAGCACGCGGTGCGGCATGCCGTCGAAGTACCAGGCCCCTTGCGCCACGTCCGAGCGCGGCTGCCCAAAGAACAGCCGCTGGCTGAAATCCCGCCCGCTCGCCAGCTCGATCTCGCCGGCCTCGCTTTCCTCGGTACTGTCCGGATAGCGCGCCAACGCGTAGAAGCGCTCCCGGTCCTCCACCCCAGGCCCGAGCAGCGTGGGGCGCGGGTTGAACCACCGCAGCAGCCAGTCGTGGACGTCGGCCGCGACCATGCGCCGGGCCTGGATGCCGGCGTTCGCCAGGCCGCCGCACAGGCGGTCGCAGACGATGCCCAGCATCTGCTCGGGTGTCTGGCCGCGGCGGTTTGCCTGTCCCTGTCCGCTCGCGCGGCGGTACACCACCATGCGCACGCGCCGCGTCTGGCCGCGCCAGCGCAGCCGCGTGACCACCGTGTCCTCGAACAGGCCGCCGGGCTTGGCCACAGCGCGCAGGTGGTGGCCGAAGAAGCGCAGGTAGAACTCGGTGAACGCCGAGCCGCGCGCACGTGGCTGCACGTAATCGCGCAAGGTCTGCATGTACTGGTCGAAGCTCGGTTCGTCCTGGGCATAGAGCTGGAGCACCCACGGGTTCTCGTCCAGTTCATCGAAACTGTCCTGAAGCGCGTTTTCCAGGGCGTCGCG
>AYEL01092381.1:0-25365 GCA_000484575.1 Olivierus martensii
AGCCGTTCTTGCGTTATAACCGAACATACACTCTCAGGCATTTCTGATATAAAATATATATTATAAATTACAATTAAAGGAACTGAAAATCAAATGAAAAGAAATAAAAATATGTCAAATTAGCAAATTTGAAATAATCCTTTTAAAAGGAATGAAATGTGGATTTTATATTTATAAAGGCATTATTAATTGGAAAGTACTGTGAATTTTGTGTGAATTATGGAAGTGTTAAAATTAACATACAAGTAGTTCCTGACTTCAACTTATGACCACTCATATTTATGACAGGGATAATAATATGATAAATTATATGATTGGTCAATGTAATTGACATAGAGTTTGAGTTCCCGACCAATGGTTTAATATATAAAAGCACCTTTTTTTGTGTTTAGTTTTTGTATTATTGTTTTAAGTTTATTATGATAAGGTGGAATGCAAATATGCAATAATAAATATTGATATTAGGCAGTCCATAAATTTTGGTCATTTCCAACTTATGACACAGGTTTAAATCAAACTATATCATAAGTAAAGGGCTATCTGTAATTGAAAATACTATGAGAAAAGCTTTATCTATTTAATCCTATATTCTCATTCAAAAGATGAAAATTTGATTTAAAAATATATAATATACAAGAAAGGATAATTTATGAAAGCTCATTATTGCAGAATGTATGGGTTTTGCCTATGGACTATTATTTTTATAAACTTTCATCATAACTGTTGCTAACTAAATCTTAGATCAATATAGCTGTTTATGAATTTTGAAACTGAAGTTAATTGCAAGGTATTTAATAATGTAATTTTTTATTTTAGTGTATTTGAAAGGGCAGTAGAAGCTGCTGGTCGAGAGTTTCGTTCTGATAGATTATGGGATTTATATGTAAATTGGGAACAGGAAAATGGCAACTTAAAAGAAATTACAGCAATTTATGATAAATTATTTACTATTCCTACGCAACTGTATAGTCATCATTTTGAAAAGTAAGTGTTTCTAATAATTTTAGCTTTTAAATAAGTGTTTTTAGATAATCTTAAAATGAAATTTTGACTAAATTAAGACTGTATATTATTGTTTCATAAAACTTTTTCATATCTTTTCATATCCATAATGAATTTTCTCTGTTTAAATCAAATAAAAGTATTAACTAATTCAATATTTTAAGCAATAATTAATTAAAAAATAGTGCATTACTAATATAAATAAATATTGTTAATGGAACTTTATAAGAAGTATCCATATCTGTTCAAATAATTCATATGTACTATACTAGCATACCCGTGCCCGGCGTTGCTCGGGCAATTCATGGTGTGTTACTTAAGTTTCTCTTTCTCTTAAATTATAACCTTTTAGATGATCATCAGGATTTTCTTCAATGTATTCTGAAAATCTTTCCCGTACAGATACGTTTTCTATTTGAAATATGTGTCTTTTCGAATGTTCACTTCTTTATCTTTCTTTCTCTATTAGAATTCTGTCGATTTGCTCGATCTTCTAATGTTTCATTTTCCCGAATTAAACGCATTCGTTTAGCACCGGGAGTTAATTCACCTAAAGTGTTCTTTCTTTTTCGTAGCATTATGAAATTTATACAACTGTACGATATACAAAAACGTTATATCAAAACACGTGAAACAACAGTTATAATCTCGAACCAAGAATATCAAGAAATACGTGAATTAGTCTCAAATACAGATTCTTCTTCATAATAAAAACTTACATGAAAAAATAAAATAATCAGTGATTGAAAAAGATGATAGATTAAATAATAAATCAGTAGTAGCATAAATAATTCGATAATTTTTATAAAATTCTGTTGTTGTAAGTTAAATTGTTCCGTTGCTATGGCAATGACGGTTTCGTTTCTCTACACGTGGTAATGATAGTGACAATCTTAAGGGGCATTAGAAATAACAGTTATAGTCTCGAACCAAGAGCATCGAAAAATACGTGAATTAATCTCAAATGCAGATTATTCTACTTAATAAAAACTTACAATAATGAAAATCACGAAATAAAATAATCATTGATTAAAAAAAGGTAATAGATTAAATAATAAATCAGTAGCAGCATAAATAATTCAATAATTTTTATAAAATTGTATTATTGTAAGTCAAATTGTTGCGTTGCTATGGCAATGACGGTTCGTTTCTCTACACGTGGTAATGATAGTGACAATCTTAGGCTGAATTTCCTAATGCCCGTTATCTTGCCTTATAATTGAACATACAGGCACAGGTATTTAGATTTATATATATTATATATAATATAATATAGATTAGATATCTCTAATAATCATATCTGCGAATAATACGTGGTCGTTAAGCCTAACCAAAGTTTAACATAAGTACCACGTGGTCACTAAGCCTAATCAAAGTTTAACTTAAGTATATTAGGCTAAATAAAGTAATGTAAGCTATAATCAATAGAAAATTAGAAAAATATTTAAAAAATACCTTAAAAACCTTTTAATATGAAAGCTTAAGTTCAATAATTTAACGAAATAATATACAGTTCAATACTCGATATCCGCCATTAAAAGCAGTCTCATTGGGTTATAATGGTCACGTTCAAGAATCACATGTCCATTATGATCCAATGAGACTGCTCAGTTACTAAGCAGACGATCTTAGTAATCTAATGATATCGGTCAGCTAACATGTCACGTGGTCACTGTAACCCAATGAGGTGGTTCAAATAACGTTGATCTTCCATCTTTGATCTTTATCTAGTAATTTACGCCAATTATAATTAAAAAAACAAATTTCTAATAATCAATACCTATCTTAAGGCCTCCCTGTCTAAATCCCCTAACGGACAAAAGTTGTTTCATAAAAATCCATTCAGCCGTTCTCGTGTTATAAATGTACACGTGCGCTCAGGCATTTCAGATTTATAATATGTATAGATAATGTTTACATTTATACCATTCATGCATTATTATTGGCATCTAAATATTTGAAATTTTTTGAAAATTGCATTTTTAAAGTATTTTATTAAGTAAAACTATTGATATAAAAATTTCATAAAATATTCATATTCAAAAAAAATATTATTAATATACAGGGTGTCCGAAAAGTATCTTTACACTTTTAGAAAATTATTAAAAAGATACAAAGAGGGATGTACACTTACAATTTTTTGTATTCAATAAAGAAAGTATCAGTTTTTTAGATAAAGTGGACACTATATGATGCCCGTGATAGTGCCAAATATAGGTCTTTTTTCAGAATGACTTCACCGCAGGAAATGGTGTAAGTTGTAGCATGGTTTATCAAATTTAAATCTGCAACACAGGTACAACGTAAATTTCGGACTGCATATGATCGAAATCCACCTTCAAGATCAACAATTTATGAATGGCATAAGAGATTTATGACAACAGGTAGTGTTTCACTAAAAGTGAAATCTGGTCGGCCTAGCAGAAGCTCCGATGATGTTGAATGAATTCATGAATCTTTTCATCGTAGTCCTTGTAAATTGATTCATTTGGTCAATTACAAATACCTAGATCAATTGTACATGATGTAGTGCATAAAAAATTGCAACTCTGTGCATATAAACTTCAACATTTGCAGGAGATAAAGCCTGATGATAAGCCTCAACATCAAACATTTGCAGAAGAAATGTTACAAAACATGGAGGACAGTAAAAATTTTCTTGAATGTGTAATGTTTTCAGATGAGGCAACTTTTCACATATCAGGGTCTCTTAATCAATACAATACTCGAATTTGGGGATTAGAAAATCATCATGCCATATTGGAGCAAGCAGGAGACAGATCTAAAGTTAGCATGTGGTGGTTTACTTCATAATCGAGTTGTAGGGCCTTTTTTCTTTTCTGAAGAAATTTTTCCCTCTGACAATTACCTTGATATGCTTGAGCTTTTCATATTTTCTCAAGTAGAGGATCTGCAACCTAACATCATTTTCTAGCAGAATGGAGCACCGCCATATTGGGGTTTGGATGTGCACAATGCTCTAGATAAAAAATTTCCGAAACGTTGGATTGGAAGAGGAGGATCAATACCATGGCCACCTAGATCTCCAGATATCATGCCATTGGACTTTTTTTTTATGGGGATATGTTAAAAACATTGTTTATCAATCGCAAATTCGCAACACTAACGAACTGAAAAGTCGAATTACAGCGGCCATCCAGACTGTCGATTCTGCAGTGCTTCACAGAATCTGGCTTGAAATCTCTTACTGACTCAATGTGTTGTGTGCGACTAATGGTGCACAAATTGAAATGCTATAAGAATTATAAAAAAACTGATATTTTCTTGAATAAAAAAAACCGTAAGTTCATATCCTTCTTTGTTTCTTTTTAATGATTTTCTAAAAGTGTAAAGATACTTTTTGGATACCCTGTATATTTTAAAACAAATGACAGATGTAATATAAACTTATATATTCGAATACAGTGGATTCTGCTTAATTGGGACACTGGTTAATTGGGACAGCCACGTTATTGGGACAAATCTCGAACGAAATTCAAACTAATAAACTAATAAAAAATTTAAACGTTTAATTGGGACAACTTTTCGCTTAATTGGGACAGTAGCAGAAAAGGATTTATTGGGACAACTTTTCGCTTAATTGGGACAGTAGCAGAAAAGGAATTTCAATTTTTGATGTATGCTTAATTGAGACAGTAGCAGAAAAGGAATTTTCAATTTTTGATATATTAGTGATTTTTCGAAAGTATAGCAACACTATATACACTAATACTTGTTGTGTGCTTTCTTAATTTTTTAAAAGTATGGCTACACATACATACACTAATCCTTGCCAAGATGTCAAGAAAGGATTTTACACTCAAGTAAAATTGCTTAGCTGAATAAAATTAAAAGCCAGCCATTTATTACAAGCTATCGTAGACTCGCTGAAATAAACTAAAATCTACCATAGATGCATCTCCAACAAAAAGAAAATCAACTGCGTAAGGAGTGGGCATTATAGAAAGAAATTCCAGGAACATCAAAAAGAAAGTGTGATGGATAGGATTCAGAAGTCGAAGAAGCATTAGATCAATGGATTTCTATAGTTAGTGGGCAAGGCGCGAATATCAGCGGCCCAGTATTGAAGACAGAGATCGATAAAAAACTAATAATTAGGTACCTATTTTAATAAATCATTAAAATAGGTACTTATTATTTTTTTACATATTATTTATTTACCTACGAATTACATATTTTAATGTAAATAATTCAGCTTAATTATTAAAAGTGGAAAATAAATTTATTAAACTTGAAGATCTTTCTGCTTTATTAAGCCAGAAAAGCAGAAAGATCTTCAAGTTTAATAAATTTATTTTCCACTTTTAATAATTGAGGTGAATTATTTACATTGAATAAGAAGTGGGAAGAAATTATTCATTACATATTTTATTTTAGAATTTATTATTACTTTGTTTAATTGGGACAGCTGCTTAATTGGGCAAAATGGCTTGGCCTGACGTGTCCCAATTAAGCGGAATCCACTGTATATTGTAGGCATAATCTCAAATTTTTCAAAAAGACCATTTCAGATAGGCAAATTTGAAAAAAAATAATAATAAATTTTAAAAAAGTCATTAAAATTAGTATAGTGGGTGATCAGTTAACGAACAGTTTGGATAATGAACACCTCACAGAACAAACTGTAGCACTCACGGAATGACAGGCTTAGGCCTTGCACATTTGTGGACTTATGGGTAAGGATGGGAGAATAGTAGTTTTCCCCGATTAAAATTAACTCAAACAAACTTTTATGATGAATCAAAATTTATTACAGGAGATATGAGAGAGTTTTTACAATTTTTTGTTAGAATGGCATCCAAGCCAGGTTGAGGTCAATAGGCTTGGGGATCTCTACAACGACAATGCTATTAATCACTTCCGAAAAAATTCTGCAGAAGAGAGAAAAGCAATTGGCATTGGACAGATTCTTTAATACCCCCACAAATGGAGAAAAAAACATGATAAATGAAAATGCAAGACTTACAGGGTGGACCAAAATAAACTGAACCCAACCAAGTAATCTTCTCCCATGTTGGGTTTGGCTTATCTTGGCCCACTCTGTATTATTGTTATTACAAATAAACATAGTAAGAAATTGAAGAGTTTGATCCCAAAACGTGTTCAGTCCATTTTGGTCATTTTTTTATTTGATGCAAATGCATATTCCTATTGAAGTCATCTATCTTATTAAAGGCCAGTTTGTTTCCAAAACCATGCCAATCGATGTGTACGGGACACTTGAATCCTGCTTTGCTTTTGAAATCTTGCTGAGTCCAGAGAAAAGTAATGATGAAAACTTGCTCAGTCCTTTGCACATAGTAAGAGTGTTTTCTAATCCTGCCAGCAGAGTGGTAAAAAAACAAACTGCTATTACTATTGGCAATAAATTTGTTGTGGGAATATTTGTCTTGTTTATTAAAGGTAAAATTGTTATATTGGTTATTAATTTTCATGTTAGAAGCACTTGAAATGAAATCGTAACATTAAAAGTTTAAGTTTCTGGGGGCTATTTTATCTATTGTTAAAAGGAAAGTTATTTTTCTGAATTTTAGTAGTTCCTAATTTGGAATGATTAAACACATATTCTAGGCCTTTCCTGTGAGTATAATGTACTCATGGGAAGGCCTCAGAACTTTCCCATAAAATAATTAATGCTTGAACTTCCCCATGAAGTAACTAAAGTAATGAACTTCCCCATGAGTACATTGCACTTATGGGGAAGTTCAAACATTTACTTTTCACTACAGTCTATTCTTGTTATTCGCGGTAGTTACATTCTGTAAATTCTTCATGAATACTGAACCATTGTGTCTATTGGAAATATAGAGTTAGTTTGCCGCTCAGCAATAACCCGTGAATAAGTGCAAAAGTGCTGTGAAAATCAAATTTGTGGTTACAAATAAATTTTTGGGAATAGTTGAAAACGTGAATAGGGAATCTGCGAATACTGAGAATCAACTGTATTTTAATACTTAAATCAAAATAAATTTAGTTTTTCCTTTAATAAAGAATAAATGTAATTGAAAACACATTCTGTCCTTGGACTTAGCGAGTTTCCATTAACACCATTATAATTAGTCATTGTGTATTTAAAAACTAATGATGATTGATTTCAAGATTCTACTGAGAAGTGCTGTATATGATTAGAAACAGATATCTGGTAAGATAATTCATTCAAATAGAAATACTTTCCAATTTCCATATTTGCTTCTGAAAATTAACAACAATGGACTTAACGTGTTTTGGGATCACATTCTCAATTATATAATTATTTATTTATTTTTTTAGGTCTCCAGAACGAATTAATCAAATTCCCATAAAAATCTATGGTAAATCAATGATCAGTTAATGAACATTTTGGGTAACGAACATTGTCTTTGAATGAATTATGTTTGTTAACCGATTACCCACTGTACTTACAAGGAGAGTGCCAACCATGGTCCCCTCCGATTTTGCTGATTTTTACATATGTTGTGTACCCCCTCCCATAAACCCATGCAGCATTCCCAAAAAAAACAAATTCTAAAATTTTCTATGTTATTAACTTGTGGTTTTTTTATCAATAATTTTTGAAAATTTCAGCTGAATTTCTTTATTCATAGTTCATTTTATTTAGAAGACTTGTTCCATTCAAAAAATATTGATTATTTTGTTGGATGGCTAAAATTACATATAAAAAAATATTTTTTTACCAATCTCATAAATGTAACAAAAAGTTACAAAAAAATAAAATTTGAAAAAATGCTTACATTGTTAGAAAGAAAACAAAATCTGCAATAAATATTGAAAATTTCAAAATATTTTGATGAAAAGTAAGTGAGATTTTACAATTTTAATTTTTTTGCATATTAATTAGGCTTAATGTCAATAAATTGGTAGCACTCAAGAAGTTAAAATTAAAGTTATAACTTTATGTAGTTGAGATGTATGTTGTTTTTTATGGAAGAACTTTCGCAGATTATAGATCTGTCTGTTATGTAAATGTGGGATGTCAATAATACCACGTCCACCTTCCTTGCGTGGGAGAGTAGTTCTTTCTATTGCAGATTTCGGATAATGGTACTGGTATTTTGTAAGTATTGTTCGTGTTTTTCTTTGGAGTGATTCAAGTTCTGTCTGTGTCCACTGTATCACTCCAAAGGAGTAAGTTAGTATAGGTATGGCAAATGTGTTGATGACTTTCACTGTGTTTTTTCCATTCAGATGTGTTTTGAAAATGTTATTTAATCTGTTGGTGTATAGATTTGACGATGTTTGTTTAGTTTTCTTCTGTTCTGTGAGTCTGGTTTGCTGGAATCCCAAATACTTATACATTTCACCCTCTTCCATGGATTCGATAGTGTCTCTATTTTCAAGAGTGAAGCCTCCTTTCTTTAGGGTTCCTTTTTGGAGTGTTTTGCATTTGTTGAGGCCAAATTCCATGTATATGTCTTTTGAAAATGTATGCATGATTTGTAACAGCTGTTGTAATTGTGTTTTTGTGTTGAGGTGTACAGTTTAATGTCGTCCGTGTAAAAGAGATATGTGTGTGTGTAGTGTGTTATTTGGTTTTGTCTAATGTCATAGTCACAATTCAATATGTCAGTCTATTGGAAAGTGGATTTAGGGCGAGGCAGAACCAAAATGGGCTGAGGGAATCACCCTGGAAAATATCACGTCTAATGTGTATGGGTTCTGTGGCTATGTGATTGTTATTTATGGTGACATTATTATTATTATCATTTTCACAATTTAAGGTAATTAATGGATAAGGATCCTTAAATAATTTGCTATTTGTTATCCTTTGATTTGTTTCCCTGCTAAAGTAGTTCACTTGGCATTGGATTTATAAAGATTGATCTTTCTAGAAATCTATCTGTAATCATCCTTGATATTAAATATGTAAATTTTATTCAGGAAATTACTAAGATCAGTATAAGTTACTGCATTGAAAATCAATATCTATGACTACCAAACTCAAGATTATTCTAAAAAAATTAATTAGACCAGTGTTCCAGATATATACTTTGGAATTGAAATTGAGAGCATTAACAATGCATATAATCTTTTGGATAACATCATTGTTTGACTGAAGTGGAGGAGGAAATTAGGGATTAAAACTAAATAATTTTTAAGACAAGTCATGTTGGTTTGACAAATTGTGTTCATACTATTATAATGGTTTATTAGCAAACAGTTCAAAATTCCTTTTGCTTAATCAAATTAAACAGCTGGATACTCTGATTTTGGATTTTATAAAGTGCAAATAAATTGGAATTTCTTTTAATTAAGATCAACAAGATTCCCATTTTAATAACAGAAATCTCTTAACAATCAATAACTAATTTACTTTTTAATTAACAAAAACTATCTTAACTATACTAGAGCTAACGAATTAACAAAATTGAAAAATGTACAATAAAAATAAATTTATTAGTAGCTACCTAAATAAAATTTACAAATAAATATCAACAAGTGCATTATTCAAACAATAATGAAGAAAATAATAAATAATTTGTCTTAACTCCTAGAGTGCCACCTATGTTTTGATATTAAGTCTAATTAATATGCAAAAAAATATGAAAATTAAAATTATGAAATCTCGCTTAATTTTCATTGAAATCTTTTGAAATTATCAGAACATTTATTGTATATTTTTTTCTCTTTCTAATAATGTAAGAATTTTTTTTCAAATTTAGTTATTGATGAAAGTATAATTTTTTTATATGAAATTTTAGTCATCCAACAAAATAATTGATATCAAATTTAGTTATTTCACATCATTTTGTTACATATGAGATTGATGAAAGTATAATTTTTTTATATGAAATTTTAGTCATCCAACAAAATAATTGATACTTTTAGATAGTAACAAATCCTCTGAACAAAATAATTCATGAACAAAAAAATTCAGCCAAAATTTTCTAAAATTATAAAAAACCCTGAGTTACGTAACTTCTGTTGAATGAAATTGTCATATAATTATTAAAAATATTACATGAATTCTTTGAAATATTGTCATTTTTATTAATATTTCATATTTAGTAATTTGTTCTTACTTTATTCACACAATTTTTAGCAGTATATTTTATAATTTTTTTTTTTATATTTTTTATCATTTTGTATATAATCAGCTATAATATATTTTCTGTTTCTCTAATTGGACCACAGATGGTTTATTGTTGCTCAGTATCCAATGCCACTTACATCTAAAGTAGGCTTAGCGACAATTTTTCAGAAGTGGAGTGGCTGCTGTAAAGCAATAAGTGTTATGCCCCTTTAACTGGCCTGAGGATATTTGTTTTGTTTTTTGTGATTTTCTCCTAAATTTTGGTGAAATTGAAACAAAAAATGAATAATTACAATATATTTTAGTTTGTTTTAGCAGAATTGGGCAGTGAGTTACAGGATTTCAGTTGACAGCTCAGGACTTAACCTTTTGAGCAGTTGTGGGCTTCGTATAGGCTGGACGGGAGAATAGTGGAGTGTTCCCACACAAAACTGACTCAGACAACAACTTTAGCAATTGTTAGCATGTTTATTGTAAGTGAGAGTTCTTTACAAATTGTTAGTTATACAAAATCACCCGAAGAGGATAATACCTTTTACAAATTATTGAGAGAGATTTCTAATGGATAAAGTTCTTTTTTTTTTTTTTTTTTTTTTTTTTTCCCACCGCATAATTAATCCAGCTTATTTTCATATTTAGTTTTTTTTTTTTTTTTTTCTTTCTTTTAATTTTCTGCCTGTTCTTCCTTTCTATCTTTTTCTCACTTGTTATGAGTTGGCAATGTCCGCAGATGTAGAGAACAAAGATATCGCATAAAGTTCGTTTTTGCTCTTTTAATTCAGTGGACACTTCCCATGATTTAGGCTGGACCTTTTTAGGACTGAAGGTAACTGCATCTTACTTCTCTAGCGGTTTCGACTCGACTCCCCAACCAAATCGGAGGTGACTGGTTTCTGTTGGTCCCTCTAGCTCTGTTTCTCTGAAATCTCTATCTATCAAGGAAAAATATCTGTTGTGCGGGTAAGGGATTTCCTGCAGTAGGAGGCATATTCGATATGATAATTAGGAATGTCCCATGTTGATTTGGTATTTTCTTTCCTAATTTTGTGTGGATGCAAAACTTACATAAATTTCTGCTTCCTTTAACAAAAACAACTTTTATTTCATGATTGTAAGATAACAAACCTTTTAATAAAGCATTGATTTGACTGGTATACTTTGCTGTGGGTGATTGCAGACAATATCCCTCTCACTTGGGGAGACGACACCCACCAGCCAATTTGTTGATCCAAAATTAAATATTTTTATAAAAAGAAAAAATATACAAACATCAAATTCCCGACAATTACCATGCATTCCGAATCTGTCAGGTGTTGCGTGTCTCCACAGAATTAACCAATATTTTCCTATTATCTATAGTATCTTTTAGTTTTCAGAATTTTATAGCTCATTCTATGAAAAATTGATTTTTTTCTAAAATTTCAGAAATATCATTTATTAAATTGCATAATTGGACTAACTTTGATAGATTAGACTATAAACTTGACATAATGGGATAAAAAAATCCAAATTCTGTCGAGCCATTCAAATATAAACAGTGTTTGTTTTCATGTAATTTTTAAAATATTTTGATAACTGAAAAAATTTAGAATCCACTGACAAAAGGACATATTTTCAATAAATACACACAAAAAAATCAGTTTGGAAAAGCTCAATCAATAAAATCAGGATTGAATTTTTAACTCGTTTATTATTTTTATCATTTTTTTTGTTCTGTGACCTTGATGTCTATTGATGGCAAAGGCACTCAGTGGATTAAATAAAATGAAATAAAATAATCAAAGGAATAAAATTTAAATTATAAATCTTAAATTAATATTTGCAATATGGTGTAATTCATTTACTTACCACATTGAAAGATCTGGGTCCCAAACCTCAGATTTTCAGGAGAGGTTTGGGCCTGAACTGTTGAACCCCATCCCTCATCCTTCCAGTTGAGTTCATGATGGGTGTTGGCAAGTGTGTGATAGCTTGAAAAGTAGCTGCTGCCAGGTATAACATATCCTAAGTGTGATATGGCAGCTTAACTAACATAATTTAACCTTAAATTAATATTAAAATTTAATCTGTTCAGTTCCATTGATGTGTATACACATCAAGTGTAATTGGCATCTGCCATGTCTACATGTCATGAAAGTGGAATAGAAAACAATAAATAAAGGATTTTAAAAAATTCAATTCTGATCTAATTAATACAGATATTATGGATCATATATTTTTTTGTATTTGTTACAAATATTTTCAGTATAATATCTGAAGGTATGTACTTCTGATGGTGGTTCCTAAATTTTTAGCTGCTGAAATTTTTTTTAAATTATGTTTTTATGAAAATTGCTTTGAAGGAGTCCTTTTAGTAGAATTTGGATTTTTCATTAATTTTTTCCACATTTTTAGTCTCTTATATGAAGATAATTCTGGTTTTGGTCTGAAAATAATTCAATTTTTTGTATATTTTTGAAATTTTAAGTAAAAATTGAATTTTTCCTATGATGAGTTATAAAATTTTGAAAAATTATAAAATATTGTAGCTAACACAAAAGTATTGATTAATTCTGTTGAAATAAACAGTAATATTTCTTAATTACTAATGTTTTGTTTCATTTCTATTATTTTATACACACAAAGTGAGAAAATCTGAATATAAACACCCTCAGGCTATTTTAAGGGGCATGGCACTTTTATTGTTAATGGCAGCCAATTGTTTCCTAGAAATTCCAGCTAAGCCTACTTTGTGGTAAGTTATATTGGATGCAGTGCAGTGTTAAATCATCTCAAGCCCAATTACAATAAAATGAAGAATATTATAGATGTTTATGTATGAGAGAAGGTGATTTTCTGTGTATGTTGAGTTTTTTGATATAAGTTTGAAAATTTATAAAAAAAATTAAAAGTTACTGAAATGAAGTAAAAATATATAAATTTAAGATATCAATAAAAATGGCAATATTTTAATAAATTTATGTTACTTTTGAATAAATTATATGACATAATTTCATTAATTTTTATTAATCAAAATCTCCACAATATCTTGTTTTTTATCGATTTTATTTGAAAATATGAACAGATTTTTCTTGTCTTGTTTTATTTAGTGGTCATGTCACTATTCAAAAATGTCAATAGTTTCATTGGATAGCTAGGATTTCATATAAAAAATTAATGTTTTTGTCAATGTCAAATATGGAATGAAAAATTATGAAAAAATAAAACACAAAAGAATTGTTCAAACTGTTAGAATTAGAACAAAAAATGTAATAAATTATGAAAAGTTCAGTTTTTTTTTTGTTTTGATGAAAATTAAGCAAGATATCATCATTTAAATTTTTTGCATATAAATTAGGCTTAATTACCATTATTGGCCAGACAGCAGCTGTTTTGATGAAAATTAAGCAAGATATCATTTAAATTTTTTGCATATAAATTAGGCTTAATTACCATTATTGGCCAGACAGCAGCCAGAATGTAGAAATTGAATAATGTAGGCTTTTAAAGGACTAATACTTCCAAAAGTACCAATTCAATAATAAAGCACATTTTTATTAAAACAAATAATTTCAAAATGATGATATCATAGCATTAAAAAAAATTTATAATTTATCATTTTTAATAAAATGCAAATACTCCTTGGGTTAGAAACATTTTAATTATGAACATTTGTACTTTTGAACATGAAATTTTATTTTAAATTTCAAAAACTCTTCAAGAATTTTAAATATCAATACTATGATATTAGAATGTTTTATCAACCAATTTAATTCAAAATTACACAGTTAGCATATTATGACATTATTTCAAGATGGCATCCATTACATCAAAACTTTCAGTTTGTAATCAGAATAATCAGAACTTTTCAAAAACTGAAATTAAAAAACTTCGAATTGGTTGAATTGTGAAACATATTACAAAATACAGTAAATAAAGTTATTTTAGTACTTTTGGAGGCAAAATAACAAGAGTATGTGGTTTATGAACAAAACTTACAAATTAAAGAATTAAGTTCATAACGAGCACATGTAACTGAAAATTTCATCTATAAAATAGATTTCTTATAAAAGAAAAATATTTATTTTTTCATGAATATTCAAATATATTTTCATTGATGTTGTTATCTTTTAATACAAAACAATTTTTCTAGATTTCAGGAGCATATCAAATCAAATATTCCCAAAGACATACTATCAACAGATGAATTTCTGGAATTGCGTCAAGAATTTGTAACAAGTACTAAAAAAATGGAACCACCCATAGATGAAGAAGAAGGTGTTGAAGATGCTCCACCTCCAGGAGTTGATGATGAACCTCCTCCAGGACTTATAGCTTTTGACAAGACAGATAAAGATGCTGTAAGTAGTTATATATATGAAAGAATATGTTAAAATTTTTATTTAGTTATTTATGGAATGGGAAAAAAATGAATGAATGGAGTATTAACAATTTTAATGTCATGATTATTCTTCAATAAGTTATTTCTACTGTAAGGCATCAGATTGTTTTCAGGAATGATCAGATTCATCACTATCTGCCATATATATAGGAAGTTATATGCTTTTGCTGCACTCAATCTTTACAGTATTTCATACACTTATCTGTCTTCAGATGTTTGTTTTAATGAAATTGATGTTTCAGTTATTACTTTAATTTCTGGTGAGTTTATAATAAATAAATCAGACTGGAAAATTTCATATTTGCACATGAAGTCCATTTAATTCAATTTTATTTTCAATTAAGTCATTTGATCAGATTATTGAAAAATGCTAAAATACTTGCAGACAAATGATGATGAAACAAAATATTTAAAAGAAAAGATTCTTGAAAGAAGAAGAGCAATATTTGTCATCAATGAAGAAGAAGTTAGCAAAAGATGGGCATTTGAAGAAGGTGTAAGTATAATTTAGTAGTATTGATTTTTTTGGAAAATATACATTAAAAAATAAACTGCATAATTTTTATAGTGTAATATGTTTTTAATTAGTATAGATGAGTGGTTCTCAACCACTGTCCACAGCACACTAGTGTTCTACCAAACCTTTGATGATGTGCTGCGAAAACAATACATACAACCAATACATACAAGTACTGTATTTTCTGAGGAAACACTCGTACTTATTCTTTTTTAAAATCTTTCCCAATAATCCAGCATTTTCACAAACTCGGCCACCCTTTGGTCCACATTAGGCCGAGTTTTTGGGACTCTACTGTATTATTAATAGTCAAAAGTGGCTGGCTGGCTGGATGTCCCTTTTCGGTTGAACTACTGTACCGATTTCTATAAATAGGGTATCTTTAGAAAGATCTAATTTTTGGATGTCTGCAACAGGCCAAATTATTTGTTTTTATTAATAATTTAAAAATTAAAGAATAGAAATAACATTGAAATTATAGTTCCTTTAAAAAGGCAGAATTCACAGATGGCGCTGTAACATAATAATGGATGCCATTTTACGATTCCCTCACAGATTTGTGGATTCCCTACACAAGTTTGGAGGTGTTTTTATCGTTATATATAGTATTATTAGATTAAATCAAATGCTTATATTTCCGCTCATTTATATGAGCGGGTAATTTCTAGTATATATTAGCGAAACATGGTTGGCTGAATGTCCCTTTTGTAGGTGAACCACTATACTGATTCCTATAAATAGGGTATCGTTAGAAAAATCTAATCCTCAAATTTCTGCAGCAGCCAAAATTTTTTGTCATTATTCATAGTTTAAAAATTAAGGAATTAAATTATAGTTTTTGTAAAAAGATAAAATCCGCTGGTAGTGCTATAACTTAATAAGAGCTGCCATTTAATGATCCCATGTACGAGCATGTCTGCAGTCTGAATGTAATAAATAAGAATTAATATAATAAACTGTTAATAAAAGTTCTTTCAATATAAAATTTAGTATGGTGATCAGGATGTTAAATTTGAAATAATGTTAGTTAACTCAGTATATTCATTTTTTTTTTTTAAATGGAGACATTCAATCTTCTGAAGTTTCTCTATATTAACTATGGAATTAGTTAATAGATTTTTATGAAAGTCAGCATACAACAGTCAGTTGTATAAGATTTTGATGGCATATATTTTAATCCTTATCTTTAATCATTTCAAAATGAAGGATATATTCATAAAATAGGCAATTAGTTACTTTCAGAACTGCTTGCTGACTAATCAGCTGAAAATTATCATATTACACTTTTTTCATATTATAAAGTATAGTAATAAATTAAACAAGTCATTTTTTTATAAATTAATATTACATTAATTTATATAGCATTATATTTAAAAACCTGCTTTTATAATATAAAAGCTAGATTTGAAATATGATGATTTAAGTTTTTCCCATGAGATGGAATGAATTAACAAGGTATATAAAAGTAATTCTTATAGGTTAATTTTTGATTTCTATGTAAATTTTTTTCATTTCATATAATCATGTGTGTTGGATCAACTGTGTTTTTAGGATGATGATTATGAACTACATATTACTAATAGAACATTTACCATACTTTAGAAATTTATAATCATCACTTTATAAATTTATAAAATGTGGTATAAAATTACAATTTTAAAAATATCATCATTTTTTGAATTATGATTGCCTCAACTTACGATCAACTCAAACTTATGACAGCAATGCATTTTACAAAGAACGTTTACCTGTAGATAAATGTTCTTTGTAAAATATGTTGATTAATAATTATTGATATATGAAGAGGGTACAGAAGTGCTGAAAACATTATACTTGAATAAAATACATTTTTGTTTTTATAAAAGCAAACTATTGCTGCTCATTTAAGTGCTAGTTTATAAAATGCGAATCAAAAAAAGTAGACGAGCAGAAAGCAATGTTATTGATAAGTTCTATTATCGGTCAATGCAATTGACTTGCATTCAATTTCCTGACTGATCTGATATGTGATAAGCTTTTTTTATATTTGGTTCTTATAGTTTTCAACTTGCAACAAGAAATTTCAAAATTCTTGGAACCAAATTTCATCATAAGTCAAGGATGACTAGTAATTTAATTGAATTATTTTATTTATAAGTAACATTTATTTATGTTAATCCAGTCAAACTCCAATAAGACCCCCCCGTTAAACTTCCATCCTTGCTGACTGCCAAGAAATTTGGAGGAACGGATCTTCCCTATATTAATTGAATAGGCAAACCCCAGTAATATACCATCTGCCAGTAGAAATGTCTAAACAAATATTCCTTTTGGTATTGTATTTGTCCTCATTAATCTGCCAGGAGCATGTAAGTTGACTTACATTATGAAGTTCATCAGTACTGTATATACAGTATTAAAAGCTCTCTAGATTCATTTGTAACCAGCAGGTGGGAGAGATGGAGTTAAAGGTTAATTATGTGTGTCTTTAAGCCTGGTTACACTTAGGTTGTAGAAAATTTAAGATCGTAAGAACTAGATTGTTTCCATCGTTTATTGCGTATCAAGCAACTAAGAGTACTGTACAGTAATCTGTGTGCATTATATTTTACAGAGAAATCAAAGTAGAGGATCAGAACAGCAGATGGACATGTTTTCTATATAGTATGATCAGAACAGCAGATGGACATGTTTTCTATATAGTACTGTACATATATTGTACCTATACTACACTGTAAAGTATACAGTTTTTTAAAAATGTTAAATTTGAATGCTAAATGTAAATGTATTCTATTTTAGTAAATTTAATAAATTCGAAGTTCATTTTCATTTCTATACTATACATGTTTTTGATAAACCACCAAACCCAATTAGCTGCCAAAATTGTCCCCAAACGGATGGTGGCATCTTATCAGAGTTTGACTGTAATTTTAGATATAAGATTACATTGCATATTAATATTTTTATTATTTTATTAAACTAATTATCTATATTTTTGTTTCTTTTAGATTAAAAGACCATATTTTCATGTCAAACCTCTTGAAAGAGCTCAATTAAAAAATTGGAGAGATTATCTCGATTTTGAAATGCAAGAAAGCCCTTATGAAAATGTTGTTGTTTTATTTGAACGGTGCATGATTGCATGTGCTTTATATGAAGATATGTGGATGAAGGTAATAAATTTTTGATATTATTGAAATAATACATAAAATTTGTAATTAATATAGATTATGAATTTTATCTTCAGTATTTAAATATATCCAACATAAAATATTTTGAGATTATTTATAATGAGATCTTTAAGCAATTATTTTTTATAACAGAATTTTTTCAAAATTAATTTGTTGAATTATAAAACAAATTCATATTTTTCAACAATATTTTGAAGAAAGACAGATGATTTCAAATATCAATAATAAAACTAATATATTATATATATTCATGTATAAGCCATGAAATTTTATTAACAAAAGATTTTTATAAAAGGTGTTGGACTTTTAAAATTAGAAAATTTTTTGTAAAATGTCAAGATTTGCTAGATCAAACTTGGTATCAAGCTGAACTGTAGTGCCTATTTGAGCCAGTCTTGAAATTTACCAGGTTTATTCTTAATAAAAATCATTAACTTTGTGAGTTATCCTGGAATTTCAGTGTCTATTAGCAGTGCATTAATATTTGTAAATATATAAAATTTGAATAGTAAATTGTGGTATTTTCATTATTTTTAAGATATCTGTTTGAAATTATTGGACTATCTTCCATATATATTGCATTCTTAGAATATGCAAACAGATTGCAAATTTTGGCAAATTTGCTTTAGCAAAATAATTTAATTCTCTATACTTCATTTTTGTTTTATAAAATTATTAGTTTCTGTTATAATGGGAAAAATAAATATACAGACAGTCCCCAACTTATATAAGTGAATTGTTCATTGAAACCTTATATAAGTCAAAACATATGTATGTTGGAGCATACCCTATACAGTACTAAAATAGTATTCTATACTGTGTCACAAAAACTTGACATTAAAAATAATTATATCAATGAATAAGCACATCAGTTGCATGGTAAAAAATCATTTATTATCTTAAAAGCCAGATTTGATTCCAAATCCTGCACCTTCAGTTTTTCAGGAGAGTTTGGTTTCAGATCTGGCTTTAGACATTTTGCAAAAAATCATTCAGATATTTATAGAATTATTAATTTTGAAATAAAAATATTTACAAAATATTAAATAAAATCACAAAATTGAATTCATTTCTAACAAAATTATTGTATAATGAACAACTTTTAGAAGTTATGGTTAATTTAATTAATCCACTAGTGGTTTCATGGCTGTGACTCCAAACATTACCACTCTTGGGAGTTGGACTGAAAAAAATTTTTTTTTTTTTTGAAAAATTTCAAAAAGTTAGAATTTTTCTAAATCGTTAGGTCCTTCCCAATGCATTCTTTATATTTTGCAAAAAGCAAAACATTAAAATCGGCCATAAAAAAAATATGTAGATTGACAGTCCTTCCAAGAAATCTGTCTTGATGCAAATTATGTAGATTATCATAATTAATAATTTCTAAAGATAGGTTGGCTTTTATTTGTTTTGCGTTGCATTTTGACGTGTGTAAACAAATTATTAAATTTGTGATTCAATAAAATTTTTCTGAATAAATATAATTTCTTATACTAATTAACTGAAATCAAGCACTCTTTGCAGTATAGTATTTCACTATACTACAAAGAGTGCTTGATTAACTTAATAAGAGTGATTAACTTGTCTTAATAGAGTCTTAATAGAGTGCTTTAACTTAATAAAATCTAGAGACTTTTACTTAAAAGTCTCTAGATTTTATTAAGTTAAAGTACTGTATACCTGATGAGGATGCGAAATGCATCGAAAACGTTTGTATGTTTATTAATAAAGTTAAGTGAAATACTATACTGCAAAGAGGGCTTGATTTCAGTTAATTAGTATATGAAGTTTTTGCAGTTAATATGGATAGTAATTATAATTTCTTTATTTTTATATAATTTAATATATTATTTATTTGACTCCAGATTTTTATTTAAGCTCTTTATGTCGTATCGGGCAGCACGGCATCGCGACGCGCTCGATCGTTTCAGGATAAGATAAAATTTTACCTGGTATTGTACGAAATGAATTATTGCAAAACTTCCTTCCTGATCTTCAGGAGACGTTCAATAACATATATTACTTCAATAGTTTTGCTTATTATTTTAATTTCTCCAGCCAAAAAAAAAGTTATTTTTTTGACCCATGTATAAGCCCTTCAGAAAAATTTTTTTGAGAAAAAAACTCAGCTTATACACGAGTATATACGGTATGTCATATAATTACTTCAAAAATAACATAAATTTATTAAAATATTGTCATTTTTATTGATAATTTATATTTATTGATAGGTTTTTCATTAATTTCAGTAACATTTATTTAAATTTTTATAAATTTATAAATTTGGATAAAAAAACCAAACATATATGAAAATAGTCTCCTCTCATGCATAACAACTATAATATTCTTTACTTTACTCTAATTGGCCTCAAGATGCTTTACTACATCCAATATGCATACATGCAGTGCAATAAAATAGGCTTGGCTGGAATTTCCAGAAAATGACTGCCTACCATAAAATGATAAAAATGTCATGCCCCTTTAATCCAGCAGTGCTTTCAATGGGCTGAGTCCACACATTACCACTCTTGGAAGTTAGACCAAAAAATTTTTTTTTGAAAAATTTGAAAAATTAGAATTTTTCTAAATCGTTAGGTCCTTCCCAATGCATTCTGCAATGCAGAAATTTAAATTTTTTTAATGCTGATTTTAATGCTTTGCAATGCATTTTGCAAAGCATTAAAATCAGCCATAAAAAAAAAAAATATGTAGATTGACACTCTCTCCAAGAAATCTGTCTTGATGCAAATTATGTAGATTACCAAAATAAATAATTTCTAAAGATAGGTCGATGTTTTGCAGCATGGCTGTCGCTTGTTTAGCATTGCATTTTGATGTGTGTAAACAAATTATTAAATTTGTGATTCAATAAAAGTTTCTCTGAATAAATATAATTTCTGTATTTTTATATTATTTAATGATATTATTTATTTGACTCCAAATTTTTATGTAAGCTCTATATTAAATTTTGAATAATGATTTAACATTACTGTGTGCAGCTATTTTTTCTTATAATTATTATAATAAATTTATTAAAGATTTCATAAATTCTAATAGAAATTGTTTAATGTTCAATTACACAATTAAAAAGTGGATGTTAGAAGATAAATTAATAACTAATATTTGAAGAAATGATTGTCAATTATACAATTAAAAAGTGGATGTTAGAAGATAAATTAATAACTAATACTTGAAGAAATGATTGTTTAGTTCTAGTTGGAAATGATGTATGTGCACGTCACAAATTCTGACTTCAGTACAGAAATATATAGTGTTTAATATACCCTTAACCTTTCTCTTTAAAAAAAAACAAATTACTTTGTTATCATTAACAGTAATGAAAAAATGAATTTTCGGAAATGACGTACCCTTACATCATAAATTCTGACCCCAGTATCAAAAAGTATAGCGTTTAATATACCCTTAATCTTCTCTTTAAAAAAAAACAAATTACTTTGTTATCATTAACAGTAATGAAAAAATGAATTTTTGAATTTGTTTATTCTCATAATTTGCATATTACACATCTGATAAAAAAAAATTCATAAAATAAAAAAAATTTCTTTTTGGTTGGAATTTTTTACAGAATATGCATAAAAACATATCAGAGAACCTGATAAAATTAGAATATAAGGTTAAATTTAAATAATATACAATTAATAGCCATCGAAATTGGAGAATGCTTCTGGAGGTCATATTTTATTGCCTTTGTTTGAAAGGCTCTCCCACTGACACCCCACTTCCAAATGACCTTGGACTACTCAGCTTATAAAAACCACCCGTCTGTTTAAAAATGAAATAGGAACTGCATTTATCTTGACATTGGAAAAAATTTAGGGCTGTCTGAAATGCGATCTCTTTGTTTGTTTACATAATTTTGATAAGTTCTCACTGACACCACTTTCAAATAACCTTGAACTACCTGAACTTAAAAGTGCCACCCTTCTGTTTACAAATGAAACAGGAACTGCATTTATGTTAGGAAAAGATTTAGGGCTGTCTGAAATGTGATTGCTTTGTTTGTTTACATAATTTTGATAAGTAGGTATCGAATTACATAATAATTTATTAAAATCAGCAACATAATGTAGAAAAATAATTTTTTTTGCATTATAGAGTAGAGACTTGTCAGAAATAAAAACTTTAATTCAATTAAAAATTGCAAATTAAATAATAGTGAAAATTTTTTAATAAAAACTCATACTTCACCATCGGGAAAACACGACACCACATACAGGTTAAAGGCAAAAAATGCTAATACAATAAAGTTTCAATTATCTCAGATAATGTGGACCAATGATGCCTTGGATAATCAAATGTTGGAATAAAATGAAAGTTTAACATGTAAGGTTTGGTAGAATATTGTTAAATAAACTGGTAAACGTGATGATGTAAACTCTGTTTTCAGATTCGACCTGCTTTTTGAATATAATTGCTTATTTAGTTTGACTGAATATATTGTATAACTTAAAAGCAAATTGTTGTTCACTTTGTGTTGATATTTTTATTTTTATAAGGAAAAATGTTGTAAATAAAATTTAGTGTTATTGTATAATTTAAATCATTTTTTATTTTATTATTAAAATTACAAAAATAAAAAATAGCCAACATGAGGTGAACAATAATTCACCTTGAATAACATGGAAAATCAGTTAAATGAGACTCTGTTAATTAGGAGTCTACTGTACAGGTATTCTTCAATTTATGAAGATTTTTGGGATATTACATCATCATCAAATTTTCACTTAATGAACAGTTTTTAGAACTGTTTATTAAATGAAAATATGTAAATCAGAAACTTATTTCCATTAATTCCAATTGTGAGATCCAACAGAACCTCAGTAAAACTTTCAAAAACAAATAATTTTTGTTTTAGGCATATTTTGTGACACACCTACTGATATTATGTACAGCTGCCAATTTATAGTTTGCCAGATAGCTGTATTCTAATATATTTTATAATTATTAGAATTGGTAGACAAACTTTATATAAAATTTGTTAATATCTGGGAGAAAAAGCAAAAAAAAACTCATCTTCAAAATTCAATCAGAATATGTAGATTAAAAAATAACGAAAAATTTTTTATAAAAACTCTGGCTGACAAGCCCACATGAAATCTGATACCATCTGGTAAATAACACCACTGCCAGGTTAAATAGCTTGAGGGTATTTACATTTGAATTTTCTCGTTTTTTAGATACAAATCAGTAAAAATGAAATAAAAAATAAATGATTAAAAAATATTATTGTTTATTTTAATAGACATACTCAATATTTTCACATTATCTATAATATTTTATAATTTTTCAGGATTTTATTGCACATTGTAGGAAAAATTCAATTTCTACATAAAATTTCAAAAATATAATTTATTTCATATCAAAACCAAAATTAATTTCATATACTAGACTAATAATCACTAACAAATGATCAAAAAATCCAAATCCTACTATGAGAATCCATTCAAAATAACTTTTGTAAAAACCTAATTTAAAAAAAATTTTTACAACAAACATTTAGGAATCACTATTGGAGGCACATATTTCCAGCCAATAACCACAAAAAACGAATTCCCAATATTTGTATTAATTTTTAAATCAGGACTGAATTTTTTTAAAAACCCTTTATTTACTGTTTTTCATTTTATTTCCATTTTGTGTGCACACATAACTGAACCTCAACAGGCTATTATATATAATCCTCAACAAACAATGCTATCAACTTGCAATCATGATATAACTGTAAGTCCTTTGAGCTAGTAAATGCAAATTTATATGCAAATAGAATCACATGAAATGATATAATTTACTAACATTGTCCGTTTGGTGCCAGATTCCTTTGATTTTGTATTTGTTAGTTTATTATAATGTTGTACTATACTATAATAAATAATGCAGTAGAAAATCAATAGATATAAATAATATACAAAAGATTTTGAATTTATGACTATATTGTCTGACTTATAACCTAATTGCTGGAACAGAAGTTAATTATAAATCACTTCTTATAAATACTAAAATAACATTCATTTTCAATCAAAATATAAAATTATCTAAAAATAAACAGAATTTTGAAAATCATAAATTGATAATTAACATATGAAGACCTTGTCTGAAACAATTCCAAAGCTAGGTAGTCCTTAACTTAATCCCTTTATGATGCCTCCTTTATGAACATGTATTTGACTTATGATGGAGTTATGTTTTGATAACTCCCACCATAAGTCAAAAATGACTTATAATGTTAATAATTTTAGGAATAATAATATAAAATGGAATACTGAATCCTTTAAGATGGTATAATTGTACAGATTTATTATTGAATTTATAAAAATTCTCTAAATTTATAAAAGAATCCAGAATTGAACCTGCGTTGAAAATGTAAAATCATCTGGAAATGAACCTGGATCCCTAAGGTGGTAAATGATTGCTTTACTATGTTTATAATAAAACAAAAGCTATTTCTAGTGAATATGTTATGAAAATAGCCAAGTTTGGAATATCATAAGCACAATTGTAATTTTTGGAATATTTTAAGTCGAGGACTACCTGTATAATTTATAACCTATAAATAAAATTATTATTTTACAGTTAAATAAGTAATGAAAATAATGACTTTGTTAGAAACACATGTATATTTTAAAAATCTGTAATAAGATATTCACTTCATTTAAAATTAAATTCATATTACAATAAAAAAATAAGCTTTTTGATCATAGAAATATCATAAAATTTACAACTAACCACAAATTAATATAACCACAAAACTAATTGATTATATTAATTTATTTATACATTAATTTATTATACATTAATTTGTGATTATATTAATATAACCACAAATTAATATATTTATGTCTCTTAACAGAATTCAAATCATAAATTCATCTTCCTAAAGGATTTTTTTTCTATATCTGGCATTAAACTATTAACAGATCATTTCCAAAGTGATATAAATTATGATGATGATAATTGTGCAGTAAATAAAAACTTTATTTATAAGAAAAATAAACCTCTGAAAGAAAATTAATTCATAAACTTTGCAAGTCTGAAAACTAATTTTTGAAAAATTTTATTTTCTATTGAAATAAAATAATATTAATAAACTAAATTGTATAATAAATAGATATTAAACTTTGCAAAATCTATAATATAAATAATAATAATCAAAAACAGAAAACTTTTCTGATCATATATACAATTATTTCTTTCGTGTAATAAGTAATCTATTAAACCTGAAGCT